>APFE031593923.1:46979-290696 GCA_000404065.3 Pinus taeda | reverse complement strand
CATAATAAATTAACCCTTCACTAATAAAGTTTTGATTAAAAAATTATCATTCAATAAATAATTATGTTGAAAATTTTCATATATTTATCGTAAGGAAAAAACCAAAATTTGAAAAAACTCAATTGTGGAGGTTTCAATAAAAAGTGTTGAACATTTGAAATTTGTTCATTTAAAGTATATAATCAGTGCAAGGTAAAATGCTTGATGGTTTTCCATTTCATATATTTAAATTATCATTTAAAGCCAACAATTTACATTATGCCACATGAATATTTAAATGCCTAATAAGATTAAGTTCCATGCAAATTTAGAGATAATTTATAACATTATCTAATATAATGTTTGATACAAAATATAAATATATGACACCTTAAAAAGGCATAAGAATGTACCTTATGACATTATCATTTAAAGCCAACAATTTACACTATACCAATGCTGATTAGAATTTAGCATATTTTCAATTAAAAAAACTTGCCCAAAAAATACCCTGTTATATGAAAAGACTTGCCGCGTAAGAACATTTGGTGCGTAAAAACGTTTTGGAAAAAGTTCCAAACGTCAAAAATCCGTCTTTTACTCTTCTAGGCACGTCACTCAAAACGGGGAATGACAAATTCCAGCCATCAAATACGTGCAAAAAGCCTTATGCCCGTCAAATTCCATCCCTGCAGGTATATAAGTCTCTGAGAAATAATTTTAAATAATTATAATTTTTTTATAATTTAAACATACAAATTTATAATATAAGAAATAATGTAATATGTAATATTATAATTACATAATATAACATTATTTATTTAATATTATAATACTCTTTGCGGCATAATATAAGAAATAATGTAACATGTAACATTATAATACTCTGCGCTGTCCCTGCCCCAGTCCCTGTAATTTTTTTTTTTTTTACAATGCCCTGTCATTTAATTTTTTTAATTTTAATTGATTATACAATACTGAACAGAGAGAAGGGTGGCCAATTCCACGGACAAAGGGCCAAAAAATGGACAGATGGATGAACACATGGAGATTTAAAAAAAACCTATCCAATATCACAAGTTTTGTCATTTAACTTATATGCATGGAGTAGTGCTAAGCTGCTTGTTCAATCGTGTGCAAATGCAGTGAAGAGAATCAATCATACAACACTGTAACAGGGGTTTGCAAATACTGGTATGGAGTGTAGGTCCGGTCGGTTCTAGAGAGTATGAAAAATTTAAAATTAAACTGTCGAATTCCAAACCTGAAGTGCTTAGTCGTGTCGTTGCCTAGAGAACACCGAATCCTTGTCTGTTTCCATTGGCACTGTTGCTATCTGAAATCGAGCAGGTGCGGCCAACAAACTCATGGAACAAAACAAAAGGGACCACCTCATCGAATTAAAAACACCAAAAGAAACCTAAAATTAAAAACCACACTGCAACTAATTTGAAATCTGGGTGTTTTTTACATGAGATTCCTGTCCTAAATTAGGGATCCATTTCTTAAATTCGGGCTCTGTTTCCAACAAACAGGGATCCACCACATTGATGTTTCCTGGACGGATTAAGGCAGATCTGGATCGGAATCCAGATCGGATTCATGAATCTGCGGATCCTGGACCCCCGCGTGCCGGACCCTGTGACTTAGGTTTTAGGGGAGACATATGGAATAGATAGTGACATACTCCACCTAACCGGATGGAACTGGCTTTTTTTCTTTATAAAGTGGGTAGGAGGATCGGCTGAAAGGTTTTAGGAGAGACATATGCAATACTCCACCTAACCGTATGGAACTGGCATTTTTTCTTTATAAAGATGCCAATATTGCTTTTGAAGTGGTTGCAGTGGACTCTAGAGAGAATTTATGAAGTCCAACATAAAATATGGTCTCCATCTCAAGATCTGTCTAATTTTTAATGTGGATTTCTAAAGGAACTATTTACATATGATGGCATATTATGAAGATACACGTAGAAGAAATAGAGCAAGTACATGATCTTGCTAAAATCATAACAAAGAAGCACTTAGAATTGATCAGTCAAACCAGTTGAAGAAATTGCATAGGCATCAGCATCTTACCTCAGAGAAAAATGTAGGACTTATTGAGGGTAATGAGTCTCTTGTGGGAGTTGAGCTGTTTAGGCCCTGAATAATGTCAATGGAAAATAGATGAAGTCACATACAAAATATAGTCAGCACCCTCAGGATCCACACAAATTTTAATGTAGATTCCATAAATATGGAATTGTTAGATTTGACAGCATATTATCAAAATACATTAGAAGAAATAGATGAAGTATGTAGTCTAGTTAAAACCATACAAAGGAGCCGTTAATAAAACCGATACATCAAACCAATTGAAAGAGTTACATGGGCATCAGCATCCTACCCGAGAGAAAAAAGGTAAGACTTATTGATGGCAAGGAGTCTCTTGAAGGGGTTAGAGCTGATTAAGCCCTGCATATTGTCTTTGGAAAATAGTAGCCTGAACATGTATCTTAAATGCATTAAAAGATGGCTCAATTTCAGTGAAAAGAATATAGATCCCTTTTAAGAAAAAAGGGTTATTTTAATGACTAAATGGTGACTTAGGCCCATGCCCAAGAGTTCCCACATAATATTAGCTGCCCTACATCTTGACGTTCCTTACAATAAAGTCGGAGGCCTGTCTAGATGTGCTTACAGTATTTTGAGGACCATCTTTCCCATGCATTCTTCTGCTCATTTAATGCAGACTTCCTCATTTATGGACGATGGTAGGCACCTCTATGACGGGTTTGTATTTAGGCTAGAACATTGTATTAAACTCCTATCAGAAGAAACACTTAACATTATTGGAAAATTTGGCCAGATTACTTGCAGGACATAGGTGCACTGCTGAAATGATACAATTGGAGGTACAGATATACATTCAATATTACATTAAACCCATGGCTTATGATCGCCTGTCCTCAACTCAGTCAGATAATTTTTTTTTGTAGTTAAATGCATTTATGAGTGTTAGATTTTGCCTTAGAATAGGATATTTATTTATATTTGTATTTAAATATTAAAGTCTACTTGTGGCGATAAATGGCCAACGGGACTATGAAATGTTCAACAACATGTAAGCATTGGCAGTGCAGGTGCATCTCTGTAAGGATTGAAAATAAATAGAAGTATACAAGGAGAATGCCAGGTTCAATCATGATGGGCTAGAGTATGATGGGTATCAATAAAGAATCACAAAACCAGCAACACAGTCAACAGTCAACTCTTGCAACATCCAATGCTGAGAAGAGGTGTATAATGAGATTCCCAATGTTCCCTTCTTGTGTGACTCAATGCCTATGCTATCTGAAGGTCGTAGTATTGGATTATTGCTTATGCCTTCTTTTGTGTTAGGAGTTATCAAGAGGTTGAAAGTAAAGGGCGATGAGCTTTGAGTTAGCAGTGTGGGGAGATGTGTCTTTGGGAGTTTTCTGTTGGAAGTGAAGCATCTCAGAAGGGAGCAGGGTGATACATCTCTTGTTCTCATACTCTATGAAACCCCTTAAGGAAGCATGAGGGATTCTGAATAGGCAATGGATTATGGATTTCATAAGAGGTAGGGCATTTAAAGATGCAGTTGTCTTTTGATTCAGATTTCTGCATACAGTATGCAAGTACAATGCTCCCTTCATAGGGGATGATCTTCTAACATGCCAGATGGCAACAAGTATGAAGCATACATGGAAACTCTTTCTTACTGTTTTAAATCTCTGGCTTAATGAGACTTGGTGGATCTCTGGATTAATGAGCCATGGGTCTCTGCATTTGTGGCTTTTATCACATGGGTAATGATGATGAACTCAAATGGTGCTGACCATCTGGACCCTTGTTGCATGGGAATGGTGGTCGTGGACATGATAATCTGGCTTCCCATTATGATGGATGTATCCTCTTTACCTCCTGAGTAAGCTGCATTGCATGCTAATTGCTTATTGTCTCTCTATATAATGTATATTTGAAGTTGGGGTTTGAGGTTGAAGGGGGACTAAATCAATAACACTTAAGAATTCTGGTTACCATTACAGTTTATATGCTAAAGCCTTTGTACACATTATAGACTTGGATATTACGTGATGTTGCAAAAACAGATATACACATTTTCCTATGTTCATTCACACAGATGTGGTACCCTCTTAAACTGTTGCTTTTGTTATAGAGAACGGTGGTTAATTTATGTTTTAATTTAGTTTGTCATGCTATAATGGGTTATAATGTTTTCCCATTCTATGTTTAGAATGGATGAAGCTGGAATGCAATGTGACAGTGCTCCCAAGGGTGGGAGCTTAGAGGCTGCAAGGCGTATGGCAATGCGCCATATTGAAGCTTTTGTTCAGACTTTTTCAGATCAACAGAGTCTTGCAGTTGCTGCTACATCTTGGGCACCTGCTGCTTTGGCACAGGTTGCAGAGGCTGCAAGAATACAAGAAGCGGGGCATTTGCGGTGCAGGTAATAATGTTATCTTGTCTGGTTGAAAATTTTGACAATAATGTGATTTACACTCTTTGTCACCGGTCTTCTCACTCTAATGATTATCAATAGAGTGGCAGTTGTCCAAGTCCTGAGATTGGAATACTTTTTAACATTTGGACCATAATATATCATCTCTGGTTGAAATGGCCTTTTTTCTCAAATTGCAAGTCTTTCTTTACAGTGGTGCTGAAGTTGGGAGGTTTGTGGTCATGCTTAGGAATGGGTCAACAGTTTTAAAGTCCTGTGCTGCCTTTGCTCTTCTTCAGGTATTTAGATAGTCACTTGTGTTATTTAAGCCATTTGAATACCCTTCATGTTGTGAATTACTTTGTGGATGTTTAAACATATAAGCATTCAATGTGAGAGGTGCTTAACTTGTGGTCCCAATTCTCAATTGGCTTGAGTTTTGCAGTTTACCATGCCAGGTGGAAGACATGCTATGCATCATGCTAGTCTTCTGCACAAGGCAGTAGCAGGACGAGTACTTAGAGCTGCAGCTGCTGCTGCAACTGCACCACTTCAAGCCAAAGTTTTTGCAAGAATAGTCTTGCGGAATCTTGAGCATTATCCTGCTGAAGCAATGTAAAGGATGAAGAGCTACTCAAGAGGATCACTCCATTTCTTGAATATTTGCATGTAAGATCATAACTCTGCAATGTTTGGTTGGAATTTCCGTGGTTGTAGAATGTTAGATTGTGCTCTTCACTGGGGAATGCTGAGGAATGCTGTTAAATGTACTGGTTAAAACAGTGGTTGTGTTTGTCACAGTTGGTCACTACAAAGTGATTGAAATGTTCTGTGCTGTTTCTAAGGGTTGATTTTTGTGTGAATTGCAAACATATGCAGATTTGGCTGTTATCAGCAGTTCTGTACTTAGGCTATATGAGGATTTCATCTTCATGTTGGAAGAGTTCACAATGAGTAAAGACCCATGTTCTTAATTTCTTGGAGCACTTCAAACATGTCTATGCCATGCAATAGGTCACATTGAATTTCTGAAATAATTCCTCGGCTTCCCTAAAGCTCAGAACAATAATTCTTCCTACATTGTGAGATCCTTTTTATCTAGCAGAATTTAATAACATTGTAATCATACAGTTAGTTACATAGGGTGCTAGAGTCATTTCTGATTCCGAAGGCAAAGTCCACAAATACAATTTGCGTTTTGGCAAATCCTGTATAGTGTTATTTGTGAGGACTTGAGAAATGTATTTTTATTATGAGGCTGCTGCAATATTTGAGGGTTTTTATTCTTATAGTGGTGGTGGCTGCAACTACTCGACATGTATTGTGTGTTTCGGCAAAATTAATTTTTGTATCATTAATTTATGTAATAATTTCGGTTCATGAAGTTTGCGAGATTTGCTCAGTATTCGAGAACATCCGAAAAACATGGACAATGATATGTGAGGTGTTGAAAAGTGATATAATATGTGATTGGTGATGTATATTCCAGAGTTTAGATTCAACCCATTAATTTTAGTTCTGCTAGTAAAAGGAAAATCTATTTATTGAGTATTATCTAGTATAACATGGAATACACATAATGTTACCCTAGACTAACATTTCTTGATCTTGCAGAAACATTGTTATTAACCCAGTCATTAAGATCAGAAGTAGTGGACATCTAAACTGTGTATTATCCGATTGCCCATTATGTGCATTTTGAAATACATAATATGTGTATGCAAATGTGTATTTTTCCTAGAGAGTCGTCTATGGAGAGCCTTCAGTGTTTTGGACGGTTATATTTTTTCCTTGAAGTAGGTAATTTAGATAGGAAAGATGTATTTCTTTTGTATTTCATGTGATATTTTTATACATTTGAACCATTCTTGTTATTTATTCACTCCTGAGAGAATGCAATGATGTAATTTTTCAGCTTAATTGGAATTTGAAGCATGAATTTAAATGGTCTTGAACTATTCTTGTAATTTATTCACTATTGAGAAAATGTAATGATGTAATTTTTCATCGTAGTTGAAATTTGAAGCATGGATTTAAATGGTCTGGAAATTTACAGGGTCTACAGCAATAGTGGAATGAGATATTTATATCCTCATCTTTCATATTATTGCAATAAACGGCTGAACAGCTAGGATTAAATGGAGGTTGTGTAATTTGATTTGGGATGTTCTATATATATACAATTTAAAGTAGTGTATATATATATATATATATATATATATATAAACTTCGATTCTTAAAACATAAACATTGACATTTTTGAAATTCTTATTCCTTTAGGTGTTTGTTATGTTTAGGGACATTTTTGCTCCTTATCTCTATTAGAATATATCAACACTAAAAAGATTTGTATGCCTATTGGCTAGTTATGCTGAACTCATCTTTGATTAGCGTCGGTAATTTTTAAGTCAACATTGATATATATTATTTAATCTATTTTCATGTTCTAAACAAGATTGTTCACTCAGATGAGTAAATAAAATGTATTAAGGTTAATTATTTATATAAGTTCAAATTTCTTTGTTATTAATTTTGAAGATTAATAATTTTTTAAAATCATATGTGAAAGAAATCTGATCTTTGTTTGATAAAATTAGAAAAAATATAGATGGGAAAAAATTAGAGAAATAAAAGAAATTGATAGAATCAGCTTAACATGAAAATAGAAAAACGTTGACAACATACAATTAAGGGTGTTGAAATTGTCCATTAGTAATATTTTTGGCAGTTTTGTTCATGCATCAAATTCCTAGAATCTAGGAAGCTTAGGGAAGAGAGACCAGAGGAGTCGTAAATCCTCAGCTCAGTATTAGAGATACCATTGTTCTTGTTCTTATTATTATAATATCTATGCTAATCTGGTATTAAATTTTCGTGTGCCTGCAACATCAACATAGGGGAAACACTCGCGGTTACCAATTGTAAGAATGCACAGCACGAGCTGTCCTATTTACAAATCCTATCTAACAATGCAGGGTATGGTTTGATGTCGACATTATATGTTTTCACAGGTTTAATAAAAAGTCAAAGAAAGTCACTGCCGTCAGTGAAAGAAGGTAATTAAAGAGTATCAAAATCTTAGAAAAACACTCGAGTGTATTGATTATCAAGTATTGCACTATGGCAATCACATTGGGAGTTGAATTTGTGATGCAACAACTAGATATGGCCAACAAACAATGGTACACGAGGTTATACTAACAATGATTGGGTTTTTAACAATGTAACAATGGTATAGATTTCATCAGCCACATTGAAACTAGTGATATAGGAAGGAGCTAGATGGTGCACCGTTTGCCTTTAGCCATGAAAGAATATTTCTATTGAGTATAACGGGTGCATACTAGAAGTTTAAAATCTCATCAGTTTTAGTTTTAGTTGATGCAGGGGCATTCAGCCCAACAATATCATTGTATTTTAGTAGACATAGAGGGTTTTGTGTTTTAAGGAAGTTGGTTTCTTAAGTATTTAATTAATGTGAATATTTAGACTTATGAGTGATTTTGATGAGAATAGGAATCAATTAGATATTGTGAGACATATTTGTAAATATTCTTGAATGTGGAAAACATGAGAGGATTAGGATTAGTTAAGAACTAGTTTGACGAAACTATTGAACAACTGAAAAGTAACTGATGAATAGTTCCTTCACTGTACAACTCAAAAGTGATTGAGGAATAGTTCCTCCACTATAAAGAAAACGCTAATAATGTATTGAAAAGAAAAAAAGAGAGAGGTTAGAGAGAGAGAGAGAGAGAGAGAGAGAGAGAGAGAGATTTTTAGTGGTATTTGTAAGCCTACGAGCAGATGATGATCAAAAGCCACTGATAGTTGAAATCCAGGCCTGTGAGACAGAGAGTCTCGAATGTAATAATTTGTTTATACTTATTATACAGAGTTTTATTCTCTAATTGCGTAATGGTGTGAAACGAGTATTTATGAATGCATTAAATGTGAATTCGTAGGTTCTATACAGGGTTGCAGGGAAAATTCTAAAGGATACGCAGAGGCGGAAAATGGTTAAGAGGAATCATAAATGGGTCATTGAATTTAGTTGAAGAACAACGTGAAGCTATGAGGAGAAATAGCGAAGGGAGATTTCGTAGGAGAGAAAAGTTTAGAGGAAGTTTAGCAGTGGAACCTTTGAAGAGACTTGAAGAAAAAACCCAAACCATGGAGAAATGCTGAAGAAAACAACGCAAATTCTAAGGGAGGAATGAACCTTGGCCAAAAGAAAGAGTGATATGCGATTTGTTAGCTGGACCTGAAACTTTATCAAACGTGACCAATAATCTTATCGGGTTCGTAAGGCATATCGGATCGACGGTTTTAAGTGGAAGAGGTTGGATAGTGGATATGCCGATAGCGATAAAGCGTTGATCGACGATTGGAGATCGGCGCTGTCGCTTATCGGAGTTTAGCGAAACAATGAGTAGAAAGGCTTCAAGAGTCGGACATAGCGACATTTATAAGTGTTAGTGTGTAAGATTTGAGATCCGCTGTGTTTGGATTGAGTTTCCTGTGTGTTTCCTGTGTATTGCGATAGATGTGTTGCTCGAGTCTTTTAAGACTCAAGCATTATTCAAATGCTTCTGATAGTCGCATATGAGAGGGAAAGGGGTGATGAGGCATATATGTGGTGTGCCGTGAAGGAGAATAAGTACCCCGATTGCGATAAATTAACCTCGGAAAATGTGCAGAGGACGTGCAAAGGCAAAAGGCATGTTTGCGGGGTTTTTCCTTTGTAAATGGTTTGTAAAGGAAAGGAGCGCCAATAGAAGCTTTTATACGATAATTATATATTAACCATGGTTAGCAAAGGGAAATGTTATATATATGGGGGCTTAAAGGGTTGTATAAAGGTTACAAAGGCTTTTAATAGTTCTGATAAGAGAGATTTGAAGAAGGCTTTGATAAAAGGGATAATGAAGGTTATGAGGAGGTAATAGTTTCGGTAGGAGGTTTAAGTGAGGTGATTGAGTTCCAATATAAAAGAACTGATGAATAGGGCTTTAACTATTGATGGTTGAATATTTAACTCCTTTGAGAGTTAAATACCTGGAACAAATGTGTGGATGCATTTTATATGCATACTGTGGGTGTAAGCTGGGGTAGCCCCACATTAATTGGTATCAAAGCAAGTTAAAGCTCTTTGGACAAAAAAAAACTTAGAACAAAGTTATGTTTTAAGTTGTTTATGCAGGCAAGGGAGATCAAAATTTTAATCTGAAAAACAGTAAGCAAACAGAGGTGAAGTGCAGCTGAACTTGCAGATGCAAGGAGGTAGAGAACAATCCATTCAAAATGCAGGAGAATGGTGGAACAAGATCATGCAGAGATCTTGAAGGTGAGATGACATGTTTTGTTTTAAATTGATTGAAGATTGGAGAATGTGTGTTTTTACACTAATACACATGTAACATTATGAGAAGATGAGAAGGTTGTAGCAATCTAGAGCGAGTACTCAATTGGTTCAAGAAAAAAGAACTAGAGAAATGCCAACAGACTTAGCTCAGAGGAGAGAAGCTTAGTGGGACATATGTAGCAGGGAGGATGGTATTGTTGCAGCTCATAAAGGCAATTCCACAGAAGTTGTGGGTAGAATTGCTAAGGGATGAAAGACGCTGGTAAGACTTTCTGAATGAAAGAAGAGGTGGTTAGAACCAAATATTCATTGTGAATGAAATACAAGAGGACAATGGTGTTCTTAAAAGGTGCATGTGAGTTGAAGCTTAGAAGGAGTAGAGAGAAGCGCTGAAAGGAGGTTCTGGAGATAGAGAACCAAGTACTTGCCAAAAGACTAAGTACAGAGAAAAGCTTAGTGAGGTAAGTTGCAACAAGGAGGACTTTTTGTTACAAAGGCTTTAATACAACTCATAGTGAATGAATGAGGAACTCAGATGTGGAGAAGGAGATGACTACTAATAGTCATAGTAGAGGTTCTGAAGAAGACCATAGCAGAAGAAAGATGAAGAAAGAGGTTGCCAAGGCAAATGGCAAGAGGATGAGTCAAGAGGAGCTTGACAAGGAAATTGCAGAGATAAATGAACAACTCAATGGATTAAGGATGATACTTGAGGAAAACCAAAGACAAGGTTGGGCCTTGAGGAAAAAGGTAGTGAAGTGGTCTAAGCTACATAGAAGATTACAACAGAAGCAAGTAAAGTGGCAAGTGGAAGAACTTAGAGAGGCTAGTCAGAAATAGAAGAATCAATTTGTGAATCAGAACAGGGTGAAGTTCTGGGTGAAGATGAAGACTTCAGGACTGAAACTTCAAATGAGACCAAAAGGTCACATGATTTTAAATCTGATGATTTGTGTATGGTTGCAGATTGAACACATGAAGAAGGACAATTTTCTAATATTGTCATAAAGAAAGAAGAAGATAGGCAGAATCTAGATTTTGTTCTAAAAGAAGTGGAGAAGGATATCAAGCAACCAAGTGGAGGGCTTGATGAGATTGAGGAAAAAACCATTGAAGTGTTTTTAAGTCATGTAGAGGACTTGGAAGAACAAGAGGATTTGATGATTGAATCATTAAATGAGATCGTGAAATCTCATGGGTTTAAAATTGACAAATTGTGTGTGAATGTAGGTATTGTAGAAGACAAACCACCTTATGGAATTGTCCTGAATGAAGTTGCTAAGCAAAGCATGATGATCACTGTCTTTCGAATGAAGAATTAGTGTCACTAGTGAGTTATGCTTGTGACAAAGAAGAAGATAGTGAGGATTGTATAAAACTTGTGGGAGAGATTCCAAGTGAGATGGCAAATTTGTGGCATGAGTTAAGTCTTTTGGAAGAAAGGCTAGAAGATCAAAAGGTAAGAGTTCAGATTGTAAAATTAGAACTAAATGAGAATGAAGAAGTTCACTACAGTGAACAAAGTCAGGAAGACATCATTGGAGCAGATGATGTGGAAGAGAGACTAGTGGACAGTCTTGTGAATTCTACTGAGAATTGAAAACAACATATTGATTTGTTGATAGAAGGGGAGAGAACAGAGCAACAAGCTAAATTGTTGCCAAGGAGAAAAGATACACCAAGGCCTTATATTTTGTACTTTAATAATTGGTTTGTGAATGCATATTTTGTTGCAAATGTTGAGGAAGATTTGATGCAAGAAGACGAAGCCATGGAAGAGAAAAGCATGAAGATGCAGAAGTTGGAGGAAAGTAACACAATCTGAAGACCAAAGAAAGAGAAGATTTGTACCAGACCAAAGATGCGCTGGACTTAGAGATAGAAAAACTGTGGAAGCTAATGATGAAACCGCTTAGATGGAGGAAGTTGGTGACCAAAAGGATGATCAATCAGAGTATGAACCTGATTGACAAGGAGAGAAAGGTAAAAAAAAAGACAAACAAACATGTAGTAGCAACAAAGGAGCAAAGCATTTGGGTGGTTGCAAACTAAAGTTTGGCACTTTGGAGGTTTTTTTTTTTTTCTAACAACATACGAAGACACATGATAAGGAGATCATGATTATTTTCTACCTTGGGAGTCTGATGCAGAAGCATTCATCCCAACAGTGTCATTGTATTTTAGTAGGCATAGGGAGTCTTGTGTTTAAGGAAGTTGGTTTCCAAAGTATTGAATTAATGTGAATATTTAGGTTTATGAGTGGTTTTGATGAGAATAGGAATTAATTAGATATAGTGAGACATATTTGTAAATGTTCTCAAATGTAGGAGAACATGAGAGGATTATGATTAGTTAGGAACTAGTTTGAAGAAACTGTTGAGCAACTGAAAAGTAACTGAGGAACAATTCATCAATTGTAAAGAAACTGCTAATAATGTATTGAAAAGAAAAAAAAAGAGAGTTGAAGAGGTTAGATAGAGAGAGAGAGAGAGAGTTAGATTTTTAGTGGTGTTTGTAAGCCTACGGGCAGATGATGATCAGAGGCCACTAGTAGTTGAAGACTAGGCCTGTGAGACAGAGAGTCTCGAATGTAATCATTTGTTTATACTTATTATACAGAGGTTTATTCTCTAACTGTAATGGTGTGAAACGAGTATTTATGAATGCATTACATGTGAATTTGTAGGTTTCGTACAGGGTTGCAGGCAGAATTCTAAAGGATACACAGAGGCGCAAAATGATTCAGATGAATCATAATTGGGTCATTGAATTCAGTGGAAGAACAAAGTGAAGCTCTGGGGAGAAATAGCGAAGGGAGATTTCGCAGAAGAGAAAAGCTCAGAGGAAGTTGAGCAGTGGAACTTTTGAAGAGACCTGAAGAAAAAAACCCGAACCATGGAGAAACACTGAAGAAAATAGCGTAAATTCTAAGTAAAAGGAACAAGCAGAGAAGTGAAGAGTGACACACAAGAACCGTTAGATCTGGGAGATCAATGGCTGGGATCAAATCAGAACTAGAAAGTCGCATCGTAAACCATCCAAAGTGAGGAATGAACCTTGGCCAAAAGAAAGAGCGATATGTGATTTGTTCGCTGGACCCGAAACCTTATTAAACGTGACCGATAATCTTATTAGGTCCGTAAGGCATATCGGATCGACAGTTTTAAGTGGAATAGGTCGGACAGTGGATATGCCGATATGTCGATAGTGATAAAGCGCTGATCAACGATTGGGGATCAGAGCTATATTTCTTATCGGAGTTCGGTGAAACAGTAAGTGGAAAGGCTTTGGGAACCGGACCCAACGACACTTATAAGTGTTGGTGTATAAGATTTGAGATCCGCTATATTTATTCAGAGCAGGTTTCCTGTATGTTTCCTGTGTATTGCTATATATGTGTTGCCCGAGTCCTTTAAGACTTAAGCATTATTCAAACGCTTCTGCTAGTCGCATATCAGAGGGAAAGGGGTGATGAGGGATATGTGTGGTGTTCCATGAAGGAGAAGCGATACCCTAATTGCGATAAAGTTGACCTCAAAAAGTGTACAGAGGTTGTGCAAAGGCAAAATGTATGTTTGCGGGGTTTTTCCTTTGTAAATGGTTTGTAAAGGAAAAGAGCGCTGATAGAAGATTTTATACGATAATTATATATTAACCAAGGTTAGCAAAGGGAAAGGTTATATATATGTGGGCTTAAAGGATTATATAAAGGTTACAAATGCTTTTAACAATCCCGATAAGAGAGATTTGAGGAAGGCTTTAATAAAAGGGATAATGAAGGTTATGAGGAGGTAAATAGTCCCAATAGAAATGGGATGATTAAGTTCCAATATAAAGGAACTGATGAATAGGGCCTTAACCATTTGATGGTTGAAGATTTAACTCCTTTGAGAGTTAAATACTTGGGACAAATGTGTGGATGCATTTTATATGCACACTGTGGGTGTAAGCGGGGGTAGCCTTCCATTATTAGTTTTTTAATGTTTAAACATTAGTGTTATCGACAAATGTGTATATAGTGAAGTGTATAGATAACATCTAAGTGTGATTAATGAAGATGCATTGTTAACAATTACGATGTCACTTTTAATGATACTTTGTAGAAATATGTAGTGCGCGTAGAAGATAGTGTTAAAATAATGTCCAAGTCTTAAAGGCGTAAGTAATTATACATACATACCATAATGCTCTCCTATGTTGGTTTTTGGACTTGTTACATTGAATCAAAATGATTTCCAAAAGTTTATAAATTTTATTATTGTACACTAGATATGTTGTTTGTATTATGTCTTTTATTCACCATTGTCTAATTTGACAAAAGCTTAGAATGCATTAAAGCATGATGTCTATAAAGCTTGTGTGGTTGACTTTAAAGAACTAAAAAAAGATTCTGGTTGATTTTGAACATTGGTTGTTATTGAATTTGTATGAAACTTTTTTAGAATAAGATAATCAAATGCAGAAAATAATATGGGTATGATATTAGAAAGGAAGCTATATTCAAAAGGTTTATATAAAGATTAAGTCATATAAGGTTCATGTTTAAAATTTGAAAGAGTATACAAGAACAAAAATGTTGAGAGAATGTAAAAAAAGATGAAATGAAACCCAAAAGGGAGTTGACATTCATTAAATGAAATGATATAAACTTGTAGCATGGGTGGAGTGAATTGATACCATATCAAACATGTCTAACACCCATAAAATTTTCAAAGAAAACACATGAAGGGAGGGTAACTTGTTAAACACATGAATGCAAACAACTTTAGAATAAATCATGGAATATATTTTACTCAAAGATATACATATTTATACATCGTCTTATGACTCCTAGTTTTCATATTCCAAGTGGTCTCTTGGACTTCTACAATTGCTCACATTCATCTGCAACAACCCTTAGCAAATTGGGTGTTCAACAATCCTCCCCTAGTTTAATCTGAAGGGGTGTATATGAGTCCAAAAATATAATTGTAATACAAAAATGCAAAAAATGCATCGCAAAAATATGTTGAATGTGGTCTCTGAAATGATAGTATAAAGTGGGAGAACCCGAGGTCCCAATTATTGGTGGTTTAAGGTTGACCACCAACTCTAGAATGCTTGGTGCAGTTCGTAGAACAATTCCAAATTTGACAAGAAGTTGTCTTTTATTGGTGGAAGTGCTCCCTAATGATTTGAAAAGGTGGGAGACCATTGAGGAATCAACCAATGGTGATTTAAGGCTGACCACCAACTTTGGGACACTTGGTGCAATTCCTAGAACAATTCCAAATTTGGCAAGAACCTGAAGTCTTTTGCTAGTGGAAGTGCTCCCTAAGTAGTGGTTCAAGGAAGGCCACGAACCAAAAGCCATGCTCATGGAGCATTACTCTGTCTTTGGCTACAACTCTGAATTTGGGTGTTTGACTCTAGGCTTAAGCTTGCTTGATTTGGCTTCAAATTTGGTAACTGATCATTAATTTCCCCCTTGTGAAATACAAGTAAAGAAGACAAAGAAGTATCAACTACAAGACATGTCAATACTCAAAAACAAATTTTGTGGTATGATTGGAATATCTTCTTGGTTGTTGAAGCCCATTGTAATGAAACAATCCATCCAAGGTGAATCTTTGTTCTTGCAAGAGGTTTGTTTCTATATCATTTGATTGAATGATGAGTGTGCTTACCACAATGCTTACAAGGGTGAAGAACAAAACACTTATCTTTCACATGGCCTACCCGATCATAGTTTTGGCATTTGACAATTTGTGGTCATGGAAGAGGAGAAGGTGAAATTGAGTTGCCTTTAAGGTGACATGGAAGGTGGTCATAGAAGAGGAGTAGAAGAAACCTCAATTTTTACCTTTTTATGCTTAGAGTAGTCTAGAGTTGCCTTGAGTTGCCTTGAAAAAACTGAATGGGCTTGGAGTAGTCTAGAGTATGAAAGGACACCTCCTTGTCATATCTAAGATATCTAAGACTGGTTTCGTGCTTGTTGCTGAGAAGCTCTTCCCAAGGTCTAATGATGGGCTTGGGAAGAGCAGGTTGAACCCTTGTATCTTCAAGCAAATTTTCTCCTGAAGTAGGTACTGGATTTGAATCAAACTCAACTTCACTGATTTGATCACTTTTTGTCTGCTGATGGGAGTCAACTTCAGAATAA
This sequence comes from Pinus taeda, assembly GCA_000404065.3. Lineage (NCBI taxonomy): Eukaryota > Viridiplantae > Streptophyta > Pinopsida > Pinales > Pinaceae > Pinus > Pinus taeda. The sequence goes on along the minus strand of APFE031593923.1, from coordinate 274,740 downwards.
AAAAGGGAGTTGTTTTGAACAAAAACCAGTTTAAACAGTAGAGAAATTTTGAGGTAAAAAATGAGCCTTAAAACAAATATGTACAACAAAAATAAAATTAAAAAAAATAAAATAGGATTCAATATAATGATGTCAACCATGGGGGATGATTAGCCATTTTTGGCATAAAAAAGTAAAAAGATAAACAAAATAAAAAATAAAAAAATAGGTTTTTTCAACTCATATTTTCAATTTATCTTTCTACGATTTTACTCAAATTTTGAGCAAGAGCACTTGTTGGATGCATAATTTAATTTTGCATCAAGGAGTATCCATGTTGCATACTTTCGACGGACCCAACTATACGAAAAATGCGAAATACATGATTGTAATCACAAGGAAATAGACTTCAGAACCATAGAGAGATAAGTTGGAAATACAAGTTGAAAACATAATTTTTTCTTTCTTTTTTCCCTCCAAAACTTAATGAGGTAATCTAATCTTATTTTATTATTTCCATTATTATTTTATAACATTCCTTAGGAGGCCCATTATAGGCCTCAAAATTTCTCTAATGTGACCACTCTTAGTTCATCTTGTTATAACTGAGATTTGAGCTACAAAAAATCGATCTTTTATTACTTCACTGATTTTCACTATCATCAACAATAGATTGTATCAGAGTTTTCAGGAACTCTGATGCTTCACCAATTCGAGCCATTTTCTAGATAAATCAAATAAGAAAAACGAGTGTTAGCTTTAACCAAAAATGCACTTGTAAAGACATATAGCTAACAATGCGAGATTACTGCAATTTTGAATATGAAGACGATCAACCTTCTTACTATATTTTAGCTTTGACACACTTTGTTAAAGAATTTTTCAAACTTCAGAGAAGATGTTTGCAACTTGAATTTCACACTCCCATGCAAGTAATACTAACAACTTTGATTTCTTTAAAAACTTTTATGTAATGTTCAATTGAAAAGTTGAGGTTTACTTGTGATTTTAATCAACTGAGATATTTCCTCAATCTTGTGGAGAAGAACATAATGTTCTTCAATGGCACAACGTCTACCCCATAAATGAGGAACCTATACACATAAGACATGGCTCGACAAAGTTGAAATCATTGAATATACATCATTCTTCAGACTAGGCCTTTGAGGATGTGCGCATAACGGCATTGGAAAAAACCCTAAAACTGCATTAATAAAATTCGAAACACTCGTAGATCAAATGGATCTAGATTAACACAAACTATTCATCGATGGTGAATATATCTAATACTTCATCCACATTTAGGTGTGTAACATCCACGCCTTGGAGTGCGACTCCTACAAGGATGACACCCATAACTTGCACTACACCTATATCAACCACTAAGATTTCGATGGTGATCACTTCTTAACCGTCCAATGTTGGAAAAAGTAACTATGTTCGGTCCTCAATAATGTACTTGAGTCATTATGTAATGTACTCGTCAAAAGAATAAAGAAACAAATTCTTATTATTGTTGTGACTTATTAAAGCATGGGTTTCATGCTTGGGTCACCTTGTTTTAGGTCAAAGTCACCATTGAGCACTTCTAGGATTTATTCTATAGAATTATTGTACAATTAAAGAGACCCTTCTTGGGCTTTTGAATCATTTAAAAAGGTTTAGTATTGAGTAAAATATGAATAATGGAACCTCCACACCATGTCGGCCTAAGGGAAGATCAATTCTGCCTAAGACCCTATTCGACCCCACAAGAAGCATATAAAAGGAAGGACATTGAATTCATTTGGAGCATCACTTCTTATCAAGTTCGAATTCTCTCTAATGGGCAAAAGTGCGAAAATCTTGTTGCTGGGCATACGTGCGAAGTGGGTAGCTGGGAAACTCTATTGTCGGGGAAGTGAATGCGAGTTTGGGTGAGTCTAAGGAGTCAAGGAAAATTGAAATTTTGGTGGTGGTCTCTCTTTGTTTCATGCTCTGGATTGGGAGATCGATGTCTTCCAAGTTGGACTGTTGCCAAAAGCTATTAGCTGCTGCAAGTTGCTGCATAGTAGAAGTTGTTACGAAGAGGTCAATCTTCTGGAGGCTGACTTGGTGTGGAGGGAAGGTTTGGTCTTGGTCTAGGTCTAGGGTGAAGAGTGTCAAAGGGTACTATTGAAAGGAAGAATTACTTTGACTCGGTTTTCCCCTTGAGGGGGGTTTTGCCCTAGCATGTGCCTACATCTTGTGTTCATTGTTTTATGTGCTGCTGCTTTTGGTAATTGCTTGATGAACTAAAGAAAGAAGATATAAAGAATCATAATAATAAAAATATCACAAGTAATCATCAATATCAAGAAAATATTTACTGCCTTTCTGATTTTCCAACATGGTATTAGAGCTTTGGTGAAGAAAGAAAAAAAAGGCAGATCCATTCATAGGGACTATCTCAGGGAAGGAGTCTATTATATTTGAAGAGGATGTCCAACTCTATCAAGGGTGAGAACAAAATTGAAGGGGCATCTAACTTCAGATCCGGGAAGAAGAGGACTGACCTAATCCTCGAGAAGAATAAGGTGTTGGATTTGGTAAAATGAAATGTAATGAAGCCTACAGAAGAAGCCAATGATGCCGACCAAGCAAAGTTTATGGATTTATAATTAGTGGCTGTGACTCTGATGGTAGAAGGGATAAAAGACAATATTGTCCCATTCATAGCTAACATCGATCATGCTTAGGAGATGGATGAAGCCTTGTCGAAGTTGTTCACTATTAATAAGATTGGTCGAAGAATGAGTTGAGGACTACAAATATGACTAAAGAAGATATTGTGGCAACCTTGTTTTTGAAGATAGCTAGAATTAGGGATGATCTCTTGGCCATTGATGATATTGTTTCAGACAAAGAACTAGTGATGACTACTCTAGTAGGATTGCCACCCTCTTGGGGTGCATTTGTTGCAAGTCTCAACAATTGGAAGGTAGCTCCCACCTTTGAAGAATTATGGACCGCCTGTAGTCAAAAAGAATTAAGGATCTCAATGGTTGATAATCTTAAAGGAGCATCAAATTCTTATGTTGCTCATCATAAAGGAAAGAGATCTAATGGATTGAGGAAGAAAGTTAACATGTCCAAGATAGAGTGCTATCAATGTCATAAGAAGGGTCACTAGAAAAGTGATTGTCCTAAGAATACAAAGAATAAGAAGAGAGGAAGAGATCAAGCCAACCTCGCTGTAGAAGGAGATTCAAAGAAAGTCAAGCTCGAAGAACCCGACATTATGGACTTACACTATTAAGTCTTTTGCTTATAGTTTTACATATCTTGTTTTAGATGTTTTAGAATTTATAGGTTTTTAACATATTTTGGAAAAGACATTTTTGTATTGTTTTAAGTTTGTAGGTTTCCCTCAAGCTTTGGAGGGAGCCCCCAACAACTCTCAAAGATAAGTATCTGATGTCTTTTCAGTTTTGGGTTCATGTACTCATTTAATCTTTGATTATATTAAACAATAATCACCTTTCTCACTATGTTGTCTTGATTAGGGAAAGCATCTAAAAGAAGGAGGATCTCTCAAGACAAGGTTATTCAAGAAACAAAGGTATGCTTTGAATACATTGATTGAAAGGATTATTCATTTGATGATCTAGTACTGACTCTAATATGACTAGTTGTATTGAACCTTAGTGATTCTTGTTTGGGTGATTCATCTTTCGATAAATCTACCCACCCCACTCATATTCTTGATTGACTATGTAGAACCCTAGATAGGTTTTGGAAAACCCTAACCAAAGGGCATGCTAATATGAATGTTTGAAATCCTACGTTGCTTAGGGTGATTGTGAAATGCTAGTTGAAGTTTTATTGATGATGTGTTGTTTGGGATTTTGATGTGATTTGGAAATCCTAACTTGTCAGGGTTGAATGATGAGGTCTAAAATCCCGAACCTTTGAAGTTTTGGTAATGTTGGGTTTGCTATGTTTCTAGATTGAGACCCTATCTCATTGGGGTTTAGTGGAATATGTGAGCAAGACCCTTAAATTGTCTTAAATTGTTTTTCTTTGGTACATGTGTGTTTGTCTGGTCAAACCCTAGTGTAATCGAAATGATTGTGGGTCTATCTCTTATTGGATATTAAGTTGGATTTGACTTAACACATGATATGAATTGTATTTTGCATGATGATAAAATCTAGGCATCTATATAGATATTCCCTTTTGGTTGAAGTCCTAGATTGGTCTAGGTCAAATGTATTTATGTTGTTGAACATATGATATGCTCATGTATGATATACATGAATTCCTAGATATGTTTTTGATCTAGTCATTGAGGGTCATGAGTCTAGGATTTAATGCAAGTCCTTGTATGAGATTCTAGGATGATGATATTTGGAAATCTAGGGTGTTGTAGCTAAACCCTAGTGAAGTTAAAATTGTCTAGAATGTGTGATATAACAATCTGAAACCTATTAAGTGGTTGTTGAAAATGAAAATATAGGGTTTTGCAGTTAAATCCTAGTAGTGACATTGTCTAGTGTGTGTAATATAACAATTTGATATCTATGTATTGAATGATCGCTGAGGTTGTGGAATTTTAGGGTTTTGGAGTTAAAACCTTAATCAAAGGAAAATCTCTAAAATACGATGATTTTAGCTCTGTGTAAGATTGTTGATTTTGTAAAAATGGAATTCTAGGTTTTTGAAGTTGAACCTTAGTCGAAGTAGAAATCTCTAACAAGTGTTGACTATATTTTAGATTTGTAAAGAAATCGTTGAAATTTGAATTTTTGGTTGAGTTTGATGATTGCTCAGAAATCTAGGGTTTGCAAACTAACCCTAGTAGTAGTTGGTCATGTTAGTGATTGATTGAAAAGCTAGGGGTTTGAAACTAACCTTAGTGGACGCTGGTCAGGTTAATGACTAAGCTATGATTGACTTTGATTGATTCCTTTGTATGAAATCTAGGATTTGTATGAATCCCTAGTGAGAAGTCTAACATACATATTTTGAAAAGTTGTTAGATACTTTATAGATCTATATTTCTCTGAATTATTTCTAGGGTTTGCTATATGTTGTAGTAAGATATGTCATACCTTTGGAAGACACATTGAAACCCTAGATGGAATGAATGTTGTTATGAAGGAGTCTAGGGTGTATAACAAAGTCCATAGCAAGATGTTAAAGAGTATGTCTCTTGTTTGTAATTGAGTTTGGATATTTGATATGTATAAAGTTGAAATGATTCCTTGATTTTGATATGACTAACATCATACTTCTATAGACTTGGTTGTACTTTCTATTTAAGTTGTGATAGTACACAATCTTCATCTTCGTGAAGATGCTCATTGATGTGATAAACATGATGGGGATGATGACAACTCTGATGGAATGGTTGGAAGCCACGAAAGATTCTCTGGCGGTGAAAAATAAGAAGTTGATCTCCTGGAGGAAGCATTAATAGAAGAGATCTCCTTAAGATTAAGAGTGAGTCCAAATAAAGAGGTGCTCCCTGGTTGAGAGAGAGGCCATAACATGGTATTAATTGAAGAATGAATTTCAGAGGACATGTTCCTGCATATGAAGTATGAAGTAAATCATATGATTGAGGAATCTTCTGTCAAAAGATTTAGTTGATAGTCCTACTATGGAAAGTCGATAAGAAACATCAAGTTGTCTGTAAGACCCCGAAGGTTTGTATTTGATTATGTACATTTGAAAATATATTATTGATTGGGGTTGTGTTTGTACAGGTGAATCTCTCGAAGGATTTGATAGCATGTTGCTTACCAATCAGTTTGATTGGGAAAGATTGGTCATTCTTGATCTGCTGTGTCAAGGGGTATTGAGGCTCTACGAGTGAAGCATTCCCTAAGCAGACATATGGCTGACACTTTGTGTTGATGTCTAGGAACTGAAGTTGGAAAGGTGGCGTTGATCGAAGAACTGTGTTTTGGATACACCCCTGGATTTTTGGGTTGGTGGTTAACAAGTAAACCTAATGGTACCTAGAGGGGCTGAAAGCTTGATTCCATCTTAGCACCACCTAGATAGATTGCCTTGGTCAAGAATTTAGTCTTTGGCATTGTGGTGCCTAAATTGTTGAGTGACCACTTGGATAGATTGCCTTGGTCAGGAATCTAGTCCATGGCATTGAGGTGCCTACACTATTAAGTGACTGGATAGATTTCCCTGATCAAGAATCTAGTCCATTGCATTACGGTGCCTAAAGCTCTTCATGGTTCATATAGTTTGAGATCTTCCATTGTATATGTACATTATGAATACCTTCCTAGTTAAGAGGGAGTGTTGGAAAAAGTAACTGTGTTTGGTTTTCAATAATGTACTTGAGTCATTATGTAATGTACTTGTTAAAAGAATAAAGAAAATAATTTTTATTATTGTTGTGACTTATTAAAGAATGGGTTTCATGTTTGGGTCACCTTGTTTTAGGTCAAAGTCTCCATTGAAGACTTCTAGGATTTATTCCGAGTCTGTAGAATTATTGTGCATTTGAGGAGACGTGTCTTGGGCTTTTGAATCATGTAAAAATGTTTAGTATTAAGTAAAATATGAATTATGGAATCTCCACACCATGTCAGCCTAAGGGAAGATCAAGTCGGCCTAAGACCCTATTCGACCCCACAAGAAACCTATAAATTGAAGGGCATCGTATTCATTTGGAGCATCACTTTTCATCAAGTTTGAATTCTCTTTATTGGGCAGAAGTGTGAGAATCTTGTTGCTGGGCACAAGTGCGAAGTGGGTAGTTGGGAAAGTTTGTTGTCGGGAAGCCGAAGTGAATGTGAGTTTGGGTGAGTCTAAGAAGTCCAGGAAAATCAAAATTTTTGTGGTAGTCTCTCTCCGTTTTGTGCTCTAGATTGGGAAATCGAAGTCTTCCAAGTTGGAGTGCTGTCGAACACTAATAGCTGCTGCATAGTCGAAGTCGCTGGGAAGTGGTCAATCTTTTGGACGCTACCTTGGTGTGGAGGGAAGGTCTCGTCTTGGTCTAGGCGAAGAGTCTCAAACGATACTATTGAAAAGAATAATTACTTTGACTGGGTTTTTCCCTTGAGGGGGGTTTTGCCTTAGCATGTGCCTACATCTTGTATTCATTGATTTATGTGTTGCTGCTTTTGGTAATTGCTTGATGAACTAAAAAGAGAAGATATAAACAATCGTAATAATAAGAAACATCACAAGTAATTATCAAAATCAATAACTTCTTGATTGCCTTTCTGATTTTCCGATGTCCAAGAGCTATACAAAAACAACATTCTCATGCAAAATGACTATGCTGATCACATTTATAGCATCTCAAATCGTTTCCTTTTGATGATCGATTAGATAATTGCACTGTTTCAATCTAAATGGGGAATGCCCATTAGTTGAATTTCCAAATTCTTTATTTAAATGGACATTACATACACCATTTATGTAGAACACATTTCTTTTTGTTATTGTGAGTTTACATGAGACATCTCTAACTGTGTTATTAGTCCCTGCCCTCCGGGCTGGCAGGGACTATAGTAATCGGTTTTTAGTCCCTGGCATTAGTTCGGCACAACAATCAATAAATTTATTTTCACTTAACCAAAGTTCCTCCGCATTTCACATTAACCGATGGCGATATGTCCCACTTTGCCGATGCGTGTAACCAATGGCTAGAACGATCGTCTTATTTGGCCTCAGTACGAGGTATGAGGCCTGAAAACTTAGGAAAATGTTTTGATTAATTAGTACAGGTTCCCGTCAGTGAAGTAATGCTATCTTTGGGATAGCATTAATCAATAAACATTTAATGTTATGTGGATACTTGGTAATGTTTGGTAATGTTTATTTATTAGTACATCAGGTGCACAGATGGCTCTGTGCATGTATTGGTGTGGTGTCAATATAATGCACCTCCATTCCTTCTTATATCACCACACCCATGCCTCCCCACAGCATCGACTCAGTTTTCCTCTTCTTGGCGGCGAATGCACAGGAGATCAAAGAGTTGATCAATGTTGTCATAGACTTGAATGTCGGCGTCCAGGTAAATGAGCTTGCTGTATAGTGAAATGAGCTTGCTGTATAGTTCAAACTGCATGATTCTGAATTCATTTGTGACCGTCTTTCCTTCATCTCTGCTGCAGCGTTAGCATAGGCAGCTGACCCTTCAACCTTATTCAATAAACTGGTAACTGCTTTTGATTGCAAGTTTCTGTGCAGAATTTGGTTTCTAATGTTTTTGTTTCTGAAATAACAATAGTAAAGATGTTCAATTTATTCAGATTGCAAATTTCAAAAATATCCTGAAATTACACAAATAACAATCGAATAAAAAAAATTCATCCTGAAACATATTAAGAGAAATTACATATATACTATTTTTGTGATATCAAAAAATTACCATTAAAAGAAACACTTACCAGGGATGAATTATTTTGAATCAATGCGCAGAAACTTCTGGATTAGAGCAGGTTCAACTATCAGACTCCCTCCCTCTCCAGTATGGGCCGTCCGAGAGCTCAACTGGTTCAATTGCTTTCTCGCCCACAGAGTTAGGATTCCAGGGGAATGATTTAGCTTTCTTTCGGGAAGGCTTTCAAGTGAATCGTTGCGGCCTGCCTGAATAGCACGTGGTAAGTCCTAACCCGCCTTTCGAGCCCAAGTGGTAAGTTTGGCTCCCTGCAATTCAAGTATTACTGGATTTTACCGTCACCGACTTTTGGCTGAGGCAGTGACAACTGCAATAGGTAGAACAGTGGGCTGCTGCAACGAAGATTCATGATCAAGCTCGCCTCTGTTGCCGCCATTCAAGCACCCAGAATGTATTCAAAGTTATTTTCAGAAGTTTTGGTACTGATCTACGATAACTTATATAGAATTATGGTACGGTCATAAAACAAATACGAAATATAGTGAAATAAAACATAGGATTGCGAAATCAATTGAACTGCTGCGAGGTTGCAAAAGTCTATCCGAATTGCCAATTCCCTCCACTGTAAATGGCGATCTGCTCCCATGCAGGTTGGGCCATGTCGAAATGCATGAGGGGAGGATTACACCACCCCCTGTCGTTGCTGGGAAGTGCGTAATTAGGAGGTCTAGGAACCAGAATGCATATAGCCTGATCATAGACACTGGTGTATCTATATCTAAACTGGGAGAATACATTTTAAAGGCACAGATCATATTCCTGCTTGCCAGAACCTCTGATTCTTAAAAACCAGCATTCTTACTTCTTTTTTTATTAAATCCACTAAGTAAAACCTGATGAAATTCATTCTCCATTTTTTGTTTTTTATTCCTAGTTCTATACAACATCTGAGAGACTTGGAATCGTTTCTGAGCCTTAAAAACACCTCTCTATAAATCTAGTAGGTCTGAAAGGAAACTAGAAAGGCACATGCCCCTCCAACCTACGAATGCAAACCCAGGTTTATACCCTTGGTTTATTGGATCTGAGTATGTTACTATGTTGGTTAAGTTCTTGCTCTTGTCCAGTCGCAAATAGGCTTGTTGAACTGATTATTTGTTTAACGTTTATTTAACGCTTTGTTTTGGGAGCGGAGATAATAGATCTCAGATCATACATGATTTCCACAGCAGAATACAGAAACACACCCTAACTAGCACTAATTCGCTATGTTTTCATAGAAGAGACGCATTCGACGGCGTTCCGACTAGGGAACAAACTCAAACGTCGGAGAATTGTTCCGACAATTTTGGATTGAACCCTGTCATCCTGAATCTCCAAAGAAACCGAGCTACAGAAGGCAAAAAGAAAGCAGGGTAGAAAAGTGTACAAAACAACCAAACAATTTAATTTATAGAAAGAAAGCATTAAATTTGCAGACTAACCGAAAGGGCTTGATCATCTGCTCTTACCATCGAAATCGCTTCTGCAAAAGCTGTCCATGCCAAAAATTATAAGAAGAATCAACGACAATAGTCGAAGAGAATAGGAAAAATATGCATAAAAGGGAGCCAAAGGATTCTGTAATTATACAGGAAATAAATCTTCTTACAGACGTAGGAAAAAACTCGAATGTCCGAGACTGATATTTAAGTAACCTAAATGATCTCTTTCTTTGATCTCTTCTTTAAGATCTGGCTACTGTACATCCGTCAACTAATTTAGAACATACATCCAGCAAAGCCTGCTAGATTTGTTTTGCCAAGCAAAAATTCAGAGGTTCAAACCCCAGGCGCCCCTTGGAAGACCACTTATCATGGAGATCTGTAATCGTGACCGAAGACATGTGATACAGCACCCAAAACGCTCATTTTCTTCCCCAACAGGTACAACAGGGAGACGATGAGCCACAGCAAGCCTAATTAATTTCCATCTGGGAGGCAAAGGCTCGATTAACCAGCAGCAGGCGGGCTATAGCGCTCTTCACCAGTTCTCAGGACGGGCACGTGTAATGCATGCAGGTAAACAAGTAAACAAGTAAATTGGTTTGGTTACGATCCTTTTTGTGGTGTGGGCTCGGCATTTTCTGGGCTAAAACGAGTCGTGAGAAGGATATGTCTGACATATACAGACATTTTTCCTGCATGTGCGATTAAACATCAATACTCAGTAGTTGCTGGGCTTCCACTGGTCACATTTACTTTATTCATAGAATTGTCAGAGCTAACAGTCATGTCTTTTATCGTTGTGTCATCTAACACGAACTTGTATGGGTAATGGGGATATTAACAACATTATTGGACAAACTACCAGGTGTATCTCTGAATGCCAAGTTCTTTGACATGTTCGATATACGATTCTGTGGGAGCTAAAACCATCATAGCATTGGGAAGAACACTCATCACTTTACCGAGCCGCATCCCGCAATGATCTCGAATTTCGGTATGTCTTCCAAGATAAGCTTGTAATCATGATAGAGATGTTAACAAAGTTATTTCACAAGCTCTGAGATGCATATTTTCATGTTAGGGGCTTTGACATGTTGATATATTAGTCACCTCACGGGGAGCTAAAGCGCTAAGCCATCAGTCGCTAAGAGCTAATGTAGGAATATAACCTTGATTATTTTACTGAGTAGTAGTAAACAATACAAAGGCAGAGGTACCCGGAGCAAAGGTGGGTAAGCCATTTTCCACCCTAAACATGTTTATGAAACAATGAGGAAAAGAAAGTGACTATATCACATTTCAAAATCATAAATCCCAATTGATTGTGAAATTTTTAGCTTCGAAGGAATGACATGATGCAAAATTATTAAACGACAATAACTAAAACTATGCACATAGTTAATAAGTAACGAGATATATTTTCATTTATAAATTTGTCAGCTTAAAATATAAAAATACAAATACCACATCTGCTTTTTACCTGGTTAAAATAAATAAAGAATTACAATGCAAACAATGCAGATCCTTTATAAGTAGGAAGAGATCTTTTCGTTTATAAATTTCTCTAGCTTAAAAATATAAAAAACGAATGGTTCATCCTAAGATCAAATGATTTTTACTTTGTTTCTAAGTAAAAGATTCTTATGAAACCACGCGCTGTATAAGCTCTTCCTCTGGCCCGTGGTAGAATCTGCGTCACACGAATATGCGTGTATGGGGAAACAGTCTCACTTGTAATATCTGTAGCAATCTTAATTTGTGAAGCCATAAAGAATTCTATGCCACACTTTGCCTGCAATGAATATGGTGTATAGCTAATTGTGAGGTGAAAGCGATTGCAGTCTCAATCCTTACGATCCTTTTTGTGGTGTGGGCTCGGCATTTTCTGGGCTAAAACGAGTCGTGAGAAGGATATGTCTGACATATACAGACATTTTTCCTGCATGTGCGATTAAACATCAATACTCAGTAGTTGCTGGGCTTCCACTGGTCACATTTACTTTATTCATAGAATTGTCAGAGCTAACAGTCATGTCTTTTATCGTTGTGTCATCTAACACGAACTTGTATGGGTAATGGGGATATTAACAACATTATTGGACAAACTACTAGGTGTATCTCTGAATGCCAAGTTCTTTGACATGTTCGATATACGATTCTGTGGGAGCTAAAACCATCATAGCATTGGAAGAACACTCATCACTTTACCGAGCCGCATCCCGCAATGATCTCGGATTTCGGTATGTCTTCCAAGATAAGCTTGTAATCATGATAGAGATGTTAACAAAGTTATTTCACAAGCTCTGAGATGCATATTTTCATGTTAGGGGCTTTGACATGTTGATATATTAGTCACCTCACGGGGAGCTAAAGCGCTAAGCCACTATAAATTTAGGAAATAGTAAAGCTATAAATTTCTAATAATAAGTGTTTCGGTAGGTATCATTTATTTTCATTAATTATTTTAGTTAATTAAATTTATTAATTTAGAATCTAAATTCAACCTAATTAAGAAAAAAAACACAAATATTATTACCACGATGATAAACATATGCTCGCGACATGCTTGGATTTCGTGTTTTATGGGGAGTGCCATGCACAGAGCATGTCTGAACAATACGTGTGTCTGAACAATACGTGTCTATTCATGCGGCCACTAGATGGACCAGCGCGCGTGGATGAATAGAAGTTCTGAAAAAAATTCGTATGTCTTAACACGAAATTTTCAAAGCCAGTTTAAACACTATTATTGCAGTTCTAAGCTCTTTGATTATTATTCGTATTACTCCAATAGCGGAAACTTGCACTAATCTTCCATGACCTTATCTACTTGATTATGGTAAATACTATGATTCCAGTTATTAGCTCTTTGATTATTATTTTATAATAACACACATCGGAAAAGTTGTAACTAATAGAAGTGAACAGCTAAACTCTTGGTTCCGGAGAAGTAAGCAGCTTTGTACCACTTTCTTATAAGCGGCTATTACATGAACTTGGTGCATGTGTTCTCATAAGATAGGAACATGGAAGCTGATGATACTCTTTAGCGTTATTAACACTCAAACTATACTCTAGAAACATGGGAATGTGAGTACAGCATGAGATAAGGCGGCTACAGGACCTACCAGGGTACTCCCTTTCCGTTTTTCCTCACTTTCTATCGCTTATCATGGAGTCTTTTACTGCAATTTTTCATTATTACTAGAAGATGCCTGACAAAAAAGCCACGGTCTAACTCAAAGATTATAATGTATATGGCAAGCACAGACAGGACCATAATCAGGAGCGTCATTTGGGAATTCTATATTCTCGCATGCAAAGATTGCTAGCGATCATTTATATTTAAATGAATGAGTCCCTGCGACCTGGCCAACCATGTCTCCATACTCATCATGAACAGTGATTAATATAACGAAAGGCATGTTGGGTTGTTCTTCTGTTGGGAATTTCAAGAAGACATGTTCCACGCGAAGCTCCAGTCACCGACAACCAGTTGGGATTATATATTTCCTGATCTGCATAGGCGAATCGAGCCGTAGGATTCTGTGAATATTTAATTGATCATAAAGCTACATTGTTCTGATCTGTACCAAAATATAGAAAACATGGCTTGTTGGGTTGTCCTCTGGTCCTAGCAGAAGCTGTGGTAGCATTTTATCACAGACTAGTTTAGGTTTTATATTTTGAAGGCTTTTTTGCACAGTAATTTGCAGTACAGTATTCTGTGGAGCAGAAATCATGATGGCTTTAAAGTTGGCTATTGCTGTGATGCTTGTGCTCTGTGAAACTCTGCTATTTCATCGCTGTGGTTCATGGGTGTTAACGGATCGCAACTGAATCCGGCGGGTCGCAAGGTCGGCTAGAATTTGATTTGAACAGATTCTTTGGTTGGATCAACTGCCTCTGCATCTAGAACTGGATACTGGTACTGGATAAGCTACTTGCTCTGGATCTCGTGCTATTTCAACCTCGTCCTTGTCCCTACTGGATACTGGTACTGGATAAGCTACTTGCTCTGGATCTCATGCTATTTCAACCTCGTCCTTGTCCCTCGTCCGCACTTCAGATAACCATGCAGGCAATCAATGGCTAGCTCGCAAAGGCAGGGACTAGCTGCCACGCAGCCTGCCTTGTTGAATAATGTAATTCATACCATTTCTAGCAAATATACATGTTCTACTAAGCGTTCTATGCTCTGTTATTGAATAGTGTAAGAAGAATATCGTCAATCAGAGCGGCCATGGGAAGGTGTTAACAAACTTCAACTAAGCCAAAGTAGGATCGTTATGATCAAACGCTAGAAGAACTTGTATCTACTAGCATTCCTTCAAGTGCATCTACAACAATACATGGTACATCTCGTCCTTCTCGGTTCACATACATGGCGCATAACTCGAATTCTAACTCAAATGGTGGCTCTTGTATCAGATAGCATTTTTCTATATGTTTACCAACGTTTACAGGCTCGATGTTGACTCCGTGGTCCTCAAAAGCATCGATGATTTCTTCCAATGCTGCAAGTTCCAAAGCAGCACTGCACACGATCAACTATTCAGTTCCTTACGACAGATTCCCAAATCCATGAATTGATAGTCACACAACCTTAGAATACGAAAGTCATTCCCAAATGCCGATATAAAGTTAACCAACACCCGTTCACTCGCCTTTAGAAGCTCGACATTGCCTCGCTACCATTTTTATGAGATTTCGAACATTGAATTTGAGTTTTACCACTAGAGAATTTCAACCAACACAATATTCAGTAGGGTTTGGAAGGTTGGAAAATGAATCTGAAGGCTCAGGTTACTAGATCAATGAGAGTAGAAAAATCACGAGATTTGCATAATTTCCCTGTCATTTCCATGAAGACAAAAGCTGCTAAATGTCGCAGAGAATTAACATAGATCACTAAAAGGGGGTGCTACAACGTGTAGGGAAAAAACTGAAGCACTGAGGCAATGCAGGAAACATTATGTTAGCGGTGGTAGACCAAAGCTTCTAGATGAGGAAGAGAGGCGAGGGCTTTGGAGCGCTGAGCATTATAATGCCTAAAGAATATAAACGGCCCCTGCCAAAACAATCAAGTACCCAAAAATCACATCTGACAGACAAAGGGGCGTTTCTGAGTGGAGACAGAAAGGAGTAACTCACGGTGAAGGGAATGTGAGGTAGCCACTGAGGCAGAGCTGCATTTAGACAATGGCAGTGACCGTTTCTTTGACCCGTAAACCCTAAAAAAAAGGCTTAGACAGATTACGTTTGGTTGCTGGAAAACCATAGAGCAACTGCAACAGAAAAACAAGATTTACTACTAATCATAAATATATGATAGGAAAAGACTTGCAAAGAAACACAAATACATAGAGGAAAGCCAAAAAACAAGGCAGGAATTTGGGCGTTTTAACATGAATGTAAACAAATTTAGGAATACATTTTATTCACAAAGATATACATATTTAGGCCGATAGGTCTTCCTATGCATCAACAATTGTCAACACTTTTACCCTGCTCCATTGGATTAGGTGAGACACTTTGTTGATTTGAAGTGCGACTGCTTTTTTTAAATATCGGTTGAGTTGCCTTACTACTTTTTCCCATTCTTTTATGTCACTCTTGAAGATATTTTTATTGCTTTTTCCCTGCTAGTTGTTGTTGCTGTTCTTCTTCCCTGGATTTTGCAAGCACTGTTCTTCTTCCCTGGCTTTTGGCAGGGACTAATTAGTATCAAGCATCTCACAGAGTGTATTTTCACTTTCATCTCATCATTTTCTTCAATACTCTGCATTGCATTGGCTTGCCTTGTTTCTTGTTCAAGTTTATTTTCTTTGTTGCATGGCCATGCATTTTGGATTTTACAGTGTTTTATTTGCATTGTGTTTTTCTCTGTTTTGAATTTAATTTATGTTTTTTTTAAAAGAGCGTTTGCATGGTTTATCCTGGCGATTCTATTTTGTTGTTGTTATGTTGAGCGAAAGAATCAATAGAGATGAAATTCTTGATCCATTAGAATGAAATTATCGAAATTTTTTATGGATAAAAGCAGGCATGCTTTTGGTTTTCAATATCTATGGGTTTAGCAAACCGTGAGTGCATCGCTGAGTTTGTTTTGAGTCATGCTCTGGCCTCTCTGATCAATTCTTATTGTTGTGAAGAGAACGAGAATGAAAAATTCGGGGCTTGTGAAGAAGCGTTGGGTATATTGCATCTGATTCCTATAACCCACGAAACTGCAAAATCACTGACAAAGACAGCGTTCATTAGGTCAATGGCCTTGATCTTGCAAAAGGGAACCACTGAAGCTCGTCTTCACGCGGTAGTTTTAATGCAGAAGGTTTCTGTTTGGATATCTGATTGGGAATTTGTTGCCAGGGAAAGGATTGATATTTTCCAAGGGCTCTTAGAACTCATAACGGGTGAAGTTTTCCATCAGGCAACCGTGGCCATCTTGGTTGTCCTCATAGCAATATGTAAGAAATCCAGAAAGAACAGGTTGCTGGCAATCGAGGCAGGCGCTGTATTTTCTCTGATCGAATTACTTCCAGATGCTGAGAAGCCCAAGTGTGAAAGGAATTTACATCTGTTGGACATGCTAGTGGACTACGCAGAAGGAAGCGCTGCCATGGTTGATCACGCTATGGGTATTGCTGTAGTCTCGAAGAAGATTATTAGGGTTTCAGAAACTGCCACTAAGAAAGTAGTGCGAATCCTTTGGTCACTTTGCACATATTCTTCAAATGCGTTCATTCTTCGGGAGATGCTTCAGTGTGGGGCTCTATCTAAACTGTGTACGCTTCAACAACTCGATTGCACAAAAAAAACAAAGCAGAAAGCGAAGGAGGTATTGAAATTGCATGCAAATACTTTCAGAGCCTCCGCTTGTCTTCCCCACTTGATGAGAAGTGATTATCCAAATTATATTTAAAATTATACGTAGAGAAAACTTGAAAAATTATCAGATTTCCTTAATTTTTAGTGAGAATGGAAGAATTGTATAAATGCTTAGTAGATTCAGACATATTTGAGATATAGGCTTATCTTTATTGTGCTGATCATAATTTGCGCTGATCGTAGTTTGTCTTAGCATTTGCATAACATATATGATGAAAGAAGTTAAGATGTCCAAGTTTCGTTTTCGGTGTATTATTGCATTTACAAGTCTCATTGTTTCTCCAATAAATCTTACGCACAAATCTCCAATCCTTTCTAATCCGAAACCAATTTACTTTATGTTATGTCATAACAATCGCTGCATTTGTATAGTGTCAATTTCCTGCAGGCTGTAGTTTTGAGTAGATTTCATGAGATTTTTCCAAATTATTTCATTTTGCATAGAATGGACTATCTGTGCACATGCATAGTGATCCCCTTTGTTGATCAAATATCAGAAACCTGAGGAAAAACCTATATGTAGAGTCTTAATTATTTGAGTTAAAAAACTAGGAAACTGGAATACATTAAGTTGCTATTGGGAAAAAGCATGACCCTTTGCACATGCAACAACTATCCATTGTTGATGTTGTTGATGTTCTTTCGCTTGAAAACTTTGGAAAAGCAAAGGCAAGGGACCAATTAGAAGTATTACGATTCGTTTCAAAATAAAACATGGGTCAAAATCTTCTCAGTTGTTTCAAGGGGTTTAGATTCTAAAAATAACCCATAACAATTTTTTTGGGGATGCCTATTATAAAATGTTAAAAGAAAGGTTAGATTTTTCATAATTATTAATGTTCTTACTTACTTCGATGTTTGAATGTTTAGTTTTTTGATTAATTATTTATCACATAATAGTTTCTCTTAGTATCTAGTTAAAATAATTTTTATTTCATTTTGGTTTTATTTATTCCATGATAAAATAGGGTGTAACTTCCTAGCATAGAAAAATCATCACCTATCTCATACATATATAAATATCCTAATACTAGAATAGAAAAATCATCACCTAGCTCATACATATATAAATATCCTAATACTAGAATAGAAAAATCATCACCTAGCTCATACATATATAAATATCCTATTACTTAAATAGAAAAATCATCACCCACCTCATACATATTACTAATTACTTATATAGACGATTTTTCTTGCCACTTAATGAAAGCTTTTCAAAGGAAATTTGACACACTATCTTTTTGAATCCCAAATTGGAATTTGTGTTATGAATGTTGTTCAAGTTTAGACATATTATTTCTATGAATGCCCACTTGAATTCATTCATGTGTTATGAACATTGTTAATGCCCACTTGAATTCATTCATGTGTTATGAACATTGTTGATTCTCGTTAGTTTAAGAAAGGGCATTGCATTTAGTTTAAATAACGTTTTTGAATCCTACCATCACCATAATGCATTTTGGTTTGCCTCCACTCTTAGGCTCCTTTATAGATGAAAATTATTATTTATATTTTCTATTTATATATGTAAATTGCAATAACATTGGGAATTTATTAGTAAGATTAATCACAATTTAATTGTTCAATGTTAATGTCAATTTGAAAAGAATATACTAAATATTTAATGAACCTAAGGTAATCAAGTCATCTAAGAATCACATATTCCATCATTCTCACAGTAGTGCTAGCATATTCACTCAAAAAACATTATTGAGTTCATATTGCTATATGTTTTTCTTGTTAAAATTCATAAAATGGTTACTTCTTTTGTAACTAATATCATTATTGTTCCATCCTCCTTTTAATATGCAAATCATTGCACTCCTGATTTTCTTTAGTCTTACCTCGCACTCCTGAGAAGACTAATGCATTAATGGGTCATGGGATGCTCCTCATCTCCTTCAAAGACATGGAGGATCCGTAGACAGTGTTGTCCTTTCGTCTTACCTCTCTCTGAGTAGATAATGTATTAATGGGTCAGGGGGTTTTGTTTTTTGTGGTTCTGTTATGGCTCATAAATGGATGTGTTTATGGATTGAAATTTAAGGAAAATATGGGTTTACTGTAGCATATGAATGGGATGCATACAAGCATTGAAATTTCAGAAGTTGGGTTTATTGTGCATATGAAATGGCATGTGTTCATGCTTTTGAAATTTTACTCAGAGAAAAGAAAAGATGGATTTGGTATTGCATATGAATGAGATGTATTCTTCGTATATGCTTTGCCATCTATAGAGGTTTCTTGATTTTGGGTAATTAACTTACTCTAAAATGAAATAAGACATTCAATGTGTTCCTTGTAATATAGATATAAACAAAACATCTAAAGAAAAGCAATTGCACAATGATCCAGTCCAAGAAAACAAGGTTTCCACAAACCAATTAACTCTTCTAAAAAAATTCAACAATTTCAGTTTAATAATCCTATCGGACTCACTTTGTACCTTTTGGGACAATTGCTAGTTATAGGTTGTTTTATGACTTTTGGTTTCTAGATTTCAACTAGTTTCTTGTATTTCTGGTATTTCCATAACTCTTCATATTGTGCACACCAATCATTACTATATTAAATGCCCAACATAACTCAACAAAGAATGAGGGCACAATTGTTTGCATTATTATTGCATATAATAATGAATGTGGACACATCTCACAAGATGAGGGCATGGGTCAAGGAAATTCAAACCTAATAATATTGAAATGCATGAGAAACACACATGCATGAGAAACACACATTGTATAAAATAGAACAAAGAAGATTCTCCATCAAGCCAATAAAAACAATTAAGTTTAGTTTTATGAAGTTTATTGGGAAGAAGAATAGTAAGTGTGAGAGAGTTGCACAACAATTATGGTGGTGAAATTCAATCATCTCTCAAAGAAAATTTATTTCACACAAACATTAAAGAATTGTATGTTCATGTTCGACATGCATAATGTTCTAATTTAAAATTTTGAGAGTTTGTTTGTGAAGTGAAAGCATAAATTTTTAAATAAACATAACATCTTGGAATAAGGAATTGGATAAATAATAAATGCCTTGAGTAGGTTGATCAAATAAATGTACAAGATTAGGGTCAAAACCTTCAATGTTAGAAAGCCATGGATTGTAAAAATGATTCACTATGAATATAGAGAGAGATAGACCATTAGAATACTACAGCGTAGGTCAACATAACTCAATATCTGGAATTAATTTATGCTAGACCAATTCGTAGGATCATCTATATGTGCTTCAAGATATATATATTTTTTATAATGATCAAGGCTTAGACCACTTTGATTACCTTAGATGTTCCTAAGATTTAAGGTCTATGCCTCGACTTCCACACTAATTGACTTGATGAAGATCACATCTAGATTCAACCAACTAGTTGATTACATAGTCAATGTCCTAGTTGACCTTTGAACGTCTCTGGATGGAATCTATTGACTCTATACATTCTAGGGTTGGGAAAATCCTTTTGTTTTAACAACCCCTCAAGTGAAAATATCTTCACATACCCTCTTGTAATTGTAATGTCCTAAACATCAAGCATACCTTGAAGTTTGACATAATTAGCTTTGTCAATGGCTTTGTAAAGATATCATGAAATATGGTTATATGTCTTGCAAGAAACAAAACACAGTTGTATTTTGTACCAACTTTCTCAAATAATGCACATGAAGTTCCACATACTTTATTTTAATGAGAAATTGGCTTATTAACTACTTTTACTACACTTTGATTACCATAATATAGTGTCGAAATGAAGTTAGAGCTCACTCATTAGGTTGCAAAGCCAATTACTTATGTGTTGGCATTAAGTGCACCAATATATTCATCCTCCATGTTCAATAATCAGATAACCTTATTGTTCTCACAAGAGCTCACTATGGATCTAGATCCAAGATGAAACAAATAGTTTGAAGTCGACTTCTTGTCATCTTTATCACCTACATAGTTAATCTTGTTAGTTTTCATAGCATCAAATGTGTTCTAGCAACAAAATTTTGTGGAGAGGTTATAATACATGAGATCTCCAAAACCCAGAATTCATTTCTGGAAATTCCACCTAGAAATGACTTAATTAGATTATTAACCAGTTTTTAAATATTTCCCAAGTCTAAACCTAGGGAATATGGTTAATTAATCAATATTAATTAAGTCAAGGCGATAATCATATAGAAACTCATACAAATCGATCCAGAGATGATCATAGCCATCGATTATGTTTTAATCTTGGCCGTTGGTGCTCCAATAGTGGATTATAAAAGGAGGTCGATGTGGTGATCGAGAACACACTTGAGCAATTCAATCTTGGCAGATAGATTTCTAGAGTGGCAATAGTCAGTTGTTGGGGAGAGCTAGAGATTAAAGCAGTGAGTAAGGGGTAGAGACAGTGAGGCTGAAGAAAGTATTCTACATCTAGTGAGTGCATTTGCAGAGAGGTAGAAGAGCCACAAAGAAGCTGACGTGGAGGCAACGCAACAACTTCTAAAGGCAAGTTCGATTTGTTGAGAGAGAAATAAGTATTCAGTTCTAGATGCCGGGAAGGAGTCCCATAGTTGTTGGAGAAGCATCTTTCTAGCCAGAAGAGGGCTGAAAAACTTCATCAGAGACTAGTCAGCATCTTGACGTCAAGTCGGATGCACAAAGGCCGACGCAGAGGGTCAGAGGGCCAAGTTTCTGAAGGAAAGTTGTGATGGGATTGCCTGTGGGGTGAGGAAATTCCTCACTAGATTTTTGCAAGTATTTTTCTCTGTAGGATTTCCAGATTTCGACATCCAATTATACTCATAATTTCTTATTTGCTGCATAATAATAAAAATCCACATTGTTGCACCGGTTTTTCCATGTTAGTATTTTTCCGGGGACATTTGTCCAAAAATAATTATGTTAATTTTATGTGTGTGCTAGCATTTATCAACTTCCAAGCGTTTTATTTTTCCACAGAATTTTATTTGTGAAGATTATAGTGTATTTATTTTGATATTTTCCGTAGTAGATAAATTGTTAATTAATTAACAATTAGGAGAAATAATATCAGTTACTGCAATAGGGTTCCAATTTTCAGAATTTTCACATGGTATCAGAGTGCAGTTGATCGTTGGAGAGCTCATAGGCGAAAAGAAGGAATTTCACTCCTCAGTGTGGGCAATAGGCCAAAATTCCCAAGGGCAACACAATCTTTTTCTAGGAGGCTAAGTTGCTTGTGGAAGACTGATTTTTCTGAGAGGGGTAGAAAATTTCGATCCTTTTAGATCAAGTGATTCCAGAGGTAGAGGGAGAAGCTCAGATTTTTCATTGGGAAAATCTCTAGCTGGATGTGGAGGTTTTTGCAGCAGTTCGTTAGAGCAGAGCCAACATTGAGGTGGAAGAGAGAGGAGCACACACAGAGGGAAAATTTTCCTCAAGGAACTTCTAGTCTCAAGAAGCTTGATTTTCCTTGTAGATCGACAATAACTGTGAGCATATGTTCTCATTCTAGAAGGGAGTACGAATAGTAGAGAAGAAACCAAGTACAAGGAAAGAGGATGTTTTCGACAGTTCGTTGAGATGGCCACTGCTGAGCTTTGTGATCAAGATAGGTTGGATGGAGCTTCCAAATACATCATCTGGAAGGAAAGGATGTCCTTCATTTTAGATGAATATGGCTTGAAAGCCTACATTGATGTTGTATTGGTGGTTCCTAAGGATGTAGATCAACCGAAAAAAATACAAGAAGGAAATGGCACGGGCGAAGCAGTTGATCCTAGATGGAGTCTAGGATCATGTTGTTTCACATATAACTAGCAAAGATAATGCCAAACAAATGTGGGATGCTCTCTCCATGTTATATCAGGGTACTTCCGAGCAACAAAAGATGTACCTCGAGGAGAAGCTGAGACTCATCTGAATGCAGAAAGGGGAAGGCATAGACCCCTTCCTTACCAGGATTCAGGAGGTCCAAGACCAACTATCAACTATTGTGGGAACGCCTCAACCCATGGAGCTAGTGTGATTGGCACTCAATAATGTCTCAGAGGATTGGTGGGTCTTTATCCAAAGCATATTGGTCAGAGATAGGCTACTAGCCTGCGATAAAATGTGGTATGATTTGTAGCAGGAGGAGTTGAGACGAGCTCTGTTAAAGAGCTCCATTAGTGGAAACAAAAACAAATTGAAGACAATGAAGGAGGAGGAGAATTTGGCCCTCACATCAAAGGGTCCCAGTCAGGGACAAGGGGGAGTAGAGAAAGAAGAAGAGGGACTTGTCAAAGGTCAAGTGCTTTAGGTGTGGTGATCTTGGTCACTATAGAACCCAGTTTCCTCTCAAGAAGGAGAATGAGGAGAAGCAAGACCAGTAGGTAGTGCCAACATAGATCGATAGGCTTTCCTCCAGGCTGGAGGAATACTCTGATACATTCACCAATACACCTCTAGGAGTGAGGTGAGGTGATTTGGTGTTGTAGTCCTAGAGCACTATAGATGGGCAAGATCCTTGAGAAATCCACCTCCTAGTTCAATACTTGGCGACGAGGGCCCACAATATTCAGTAGTAGGATGGATTAGTGGCAGTTGATGCAGTCAGTGTTGAAAATAGCAACAAGAAATGTTAAAAATAACATCAAGCAAAATCCTAATTTAATTTGTCCTTGAATTAAATTGTAATTCCACATCTCATGACAACTTGTAATAGTTAACTAAGTTAATTTGACTTAGTTAGCTCAGTTAAATTCAAGTTGGGAGTCTAACTAAAGTCATGTAGAGTGTCTCCTACTCTTAGGAGCACTAGTTGAATTTATTTTGAGTTGTAATTATTTAATTCAGACTAACTGAGTTAAATTTAGTTAAACTAGTTCCAACCGATGGAGGAATTAGTGGGAGATTAGAAACAGTGGGGTGTAACTTAATGTAGTAAGGTGTAACTTAATGTAGTGGGGTGTAACCATCACTACTTGGATCATTGGTTAGGTGTAATCAACACTGATCAATAAAATGAAGATTCACTCATAATTAACTCATGCATGTCAGATCAGAGAAAGATCCAATTGAGATTGGGGTTCAGGGACAATGTACTATCAGTTGTAAAATCATCTAAATTAAACCGATGGTGAATGCAGTCAGAGGAAGGCCTATGAGGATTTCAAAATTCATAATTGAGGAATTTCCACATTAAATAGAGGCTAATTCCCAAGGGAACAACACAAGGAATTAGCAGTTTGGAAAGCAACATAATTGGCTAAGTATTGGCCATAGTAATCTTCTGAGTAAGAGGATAGAAAATACTTCTTTAGGTTGAGCTCAAGATTGAGTGGAACATATTGTATTCATTCAAATTGTTTGACTGATGCAATATACAGATAACAGGGGTTTTTATCTATGGCTTTCCCTAGAAAATTATTGTGTTATGTGTGATTGAATTCTTTCTCTTATATGCTTCATGATTTCATCGCTCATATATTGTTTCCGCTAATGAGTAGAGTAGAGTAGATTCAAGTCTTTTGTTTTAGCGTATTACATAAGCAGTTTGAATCTACAAGAAATTTCTACATGGTATCGGAGTTGAAATCACTATAGAAGAGGAAAATATGAGTTTGTCTTTTGCAGGAGAAATCGAATTTGCAGTATCATACTTCAAAGCCAACAAAATGTTGTTCTATGGATTGAGACTGGAATATACCCTTGAGGGTATTTCATACTATATTTCTTGGAAGGACACGATGGAGGTAGTGTTGGAAGACAATGAGCTTAAGGAATTCATAGTCAAAGATATTCTTAAGCCAGTTGATGCTCAAGATCTGGCAGAGTGGAGAAAGTGTGTGACAAAGACGAGAAGGATTATCCTAGAAGGAGTTTGAGATCATATTGTCTCGAACCTCCACAGTAAGGAGACTCCATTTTCAATGTGGAAGACCTTGAAATACTTGTTTCAAAACAACAATGACCACATGAAGTTGGCACTGAAGGACAAGCTCAGAAAGATCAAGATGGAGAAGGGAAACACAATACCAAAGTACTTAACCAATTTCACCCAATGTAAGGATGAGATTGGAAGTATCGGTGTTACAGTTGCTGAAGACGATATGGTGAGCCTAACACTTCTAGGCCTTCCCAAGAGCTGGCACAATTACTAAGACTCAGTTAATGGAAGGGAGAAGCTACTAGAGTGGGAGTGGTTGTGGTCTGACTTCATACAAGAAGAGTTTCGACGGAACACTAGAGATGAGACCTCATGCAAAGAAGTGGAAGAGGACTTTGCATTAGTCAAAAAAGAAAAGAATGCCAAGGGAAATCAATTCCAAGGCAAGGAGGGCGACAAGAAGGACTTATCGAACATCAAATGTTTTCACTATCATGAGTTCGGGCATAATGCCACGAAATTCCCACAGAAGAAAGAAAGCAAGGAGTCTACAGTAGCAATAACAGGTTAAGCTCTAGCTTCACAATTCAAACTTGAGTTCACTCTCATTACATGCATGGGAAACACTGTAATGGGAAGCATGTGGTATCTCGACAACGGTGCCTCATTCCTTATGACGAGGAATAGAGATCTATTTAGTGACTTAGAGGAGAAAGACCTCAAGCAGAACATAGAGTTTGGAGATGATAGGAGGTATAGTGTGACCAACATCGGTACTGTTACTTTTCAGAGGGAGTTTGGCTCCCCTCTCAGACTCACAAATGTGATGTATGTTCCAGGACTAAAGAAGAATCTTGTTTCCATTGTGGTATTGGAAGACCATGGCTATGATGTGATATATAGGAAAGGAAATTTTTTACTTAGACACGTCGCCATGGGACAGGTGAAATAGAATAGTGTGCGAGTCAAGAACCTGTATGAACTTGAAGTAAAAGATGCGTGCAAATCCTTGAGGAGAAAGGCAAATATTAGAGACTTGGTGGTTGAGAGGGAGCATGAATTACCTCTCAACATGCAACCTCAGAAGCAACCTCAACAAGTTGTGGAGCAACCACAATTGGAGAAGCAGAGAGGAGACCGAGTGGATACATCCACTCAAGAAGAGACTTCCAGTAGGGGGAAATTTCGAGCCAAGTGGGAAGAGGGAGCATATGCAGCCATACTTCCTGGTGTGAAGGTGGGGTGATGTGAAGCAATAGTCCTAAGAGTTGCAAAAATTTGGGCAAGGTCGATTGAGGTGTTTTTTTATCTCATGGATCATTACCTTGCTATGGGGGCCCACAATATTCAATAACAGGAGGATCGGTATTAGTCGAATACTGAGAAGTGTAAAGATGTGTTGACAACAGAGCAGGAGGCTTAGTAGCAGAGTCAATGACAACACAATTTTCCCAATGGATAGTTGCAAACATAATTGATTCAATTTATTTTGTTTGGATGCTCTTTGGTTGCAGGTGTTGTAGTAGCAACAACAACAGTGACAAGAATTGCATGCAAAACATTCCAAAGATATCAGATCAGGATAAAGTTGAATTCCTTTCTTGTTGAGAGGGAGTGTTGAAAATAGAAACAAGAAATGTAAAAATAACATCAAGAAAAATCCTAATTTAATTTTTCCTTGAATTAAATTGGTAATTAAGTTGTAATTCCACATCTCATGATGACTTGTAATAGTAATTTGACTTAGTTAGCTCAGTTAAATTTGAGTTGGGAGTCTAACTAAAGTCATTTCGAGTGTCTCCAACTCTTAGGAGCACTAGTTGAGTTTATTTTGAGTTGTAATTATTTAATTTAGTCTAATTGAGTAAATTCAATTAAACTAGTTCCAACTCATGGAGGAATTAGTGGGAGACCAGAAACAATGGGGTGTAACCAACAAAAGTGGAGTGTAACTGACAACAATGGGTGTGACTTACTGTAGTGGGGTGTAACCTGTAGTAGTAGGGTGTAATCAACACTGATCAGTAAATTGAATATTCTCTCATAATTAACTCATGCATGTCAAATCAGAGAAAGACTCAATTTAGATTGGAGTTCAAGGACAATGTACTATCAATTGTAAAATCATCTAAATTAAACTGATGGTGCATGCAGTTAGAAGAAGGTCTATGAGGATCGTGCAATTCATAATAGAAATTTCCAGATTAAATAGATGTTTATTCCCAAGGGAACAATACAAGGAATTAGGAGCTTGGAAAGCAACAAAATTGGCTAAGTATTGGCCAGAGTAAGCTTGTGAGGTAGAGGATAGAAAATACTTGTCCAGGTTGAGCTCAAGATTGAGCATAAAATATTGTATTCATCCAGATTCTTTGACTAGTGCAATATATAAATAGCATGGGTCTTTAGTTGTGGCTTTCCCTAGGAAATCATTGTGTTATGTTTGATTGAATTCTTTCTCTTATATGCTTCATGATTTCATCGATCATTTATTGTTTCCGCTAATGAATATAGTAGATTCAAGTCTTTTTTTTAGCATATTACATAAGCTATTTGAATCTACAAGAAATTTCTACAGTAAGAGACCAATTGACAATCGCAGAGAACAATAGTAGTCAAATGTTGGGATTGTAGTGTAGAGTTGGCAACGGTGCAGATGGAACAATGCAGATTCAACAACATCACAGATTCTTCAGTGGCAACACAAATGCTGGTAGCATTCAGTGATTTAGGAGACAAATGCCTCATATTGAACACAATTGATTTAGTATTTTGGATGCTTTTTAGTTGCAAATGTTTCATTTGCAGCAACAACAGATGAGAAGGAGTTGTAGTGCAGATGCAATGATTACAACAATAAAACAAGGTCAACAACATCGCATAAGCAGCGTATATCAGAGTTGCATAGTGGTTGGTGGGTAGTATGGCCAGACATCAATAGCATGACAGGAGATGATGCAGGAAGAAGGTGTTGTAGCAGGGAGCGCAACACTAGAACACATTCCTCTCTAAGAGGGAGTGTTATTTTTGTAGCATCATATGTGTTCTAGCCATGAAATTTGGTGGAGAGGCTAGAATACATGAGATCTCGAAAACCCGAATCGTTTATGGAAATTCTGCCTAGAAATGACTTAATTACATTATTAACCACTTTTTAAATATTTCCTAAGTCTAAACTTAGGGAATATGGTTAATTAATCGGTCTTAATTAAGTCAAGGCGAGAAACATATAGAAACTCACACATATCGATCCAAAGATGATCTTAGCCATCGATTATGTTTTAATCTTGGAAATTGGTGCTCCAACATTTGATTATAAGAGGAGGTCGATGTGGTGATGAAGAACATACTTGAGCAGTTCGATTTCTTAGTAGATCGATTTCCAGAGTAGTAGCAGTCAGTTGCCGGAGAGAGCTAGAGATCAAAGAAGCGAGTGAGGGGTAGAGACAGTGAGGTTGGAGGAAGTATTCTAGATCCAGCGAGTGCATTTTCAGAGAGGCTGAAGAGCCATAGAGAAGCTGACACAAAGGAAGTGCAACAACTTCTAGAGGCAAGTTCGATTTGCTGAGAGAGAAAGACATCTTTAGTTCCAAAGGCCGGGAAGGAGTCCTAGATTTTCGGAAGAAGAATATTTCCAACCAGTAAAGGAAAAAATGACTTCATCAGAGACCATTCAAAGGCTTGATTTCAAGTAGGCTATGCATAACAACACAAAGGCTGACGCAGAGGGTCAGAGGGACGAGTTTCTAAAGGAAAATTGTGTTGGGGATTGCTTGTGGGGTGTGGAAATTCCTCACTAGATTTTTGCCTGTATATTTCTCTATAGGATTGCCAGATTTTGGCAACTATTTGTACTCATAATTTGCCACTACTGCATAATAATAAAAACCCTCATTGTTGCACCAGTTTTCCCAAGTTGGGTTTTATTTTTCCACAGAATTTTATTTGTGAGGGTTGTAGTGTATATATTTCAATATTTTCCGTAGTGGATAAATTGTTAATTAATTAATAATTAGGAGAAATAATATCATCTACTGCAATAGGGTTCTAGTTTTTAGAATTTTCACAAATGTCAATATAAAGGACCAAGACAATATGTACCCTTCATGTAGTGAAAATTTTTCTTTGTAGCCTTTAGGTGGCTTTCTCTTTGATTCTACATGAACTTGGAGACCACAACAACCACAAATGAAATATTAAGATGATTGTGAATCATATATTAGACTAACAGCAAGCTTAGTATCTGTATATTGTAGTATTGACTCTGATCGAATCATACTACTTAGTCGAATGCATGCATAAATGATATGGAGTAACACAATGATTATATTTGTCCATTAATCTCTTCAACATATCTCAGTCATATTTAGGTTGAGAAATAAATATGCCATTATCCATTTGTAGTATCTGTAATACTCTAATTTTTATCCCCAAAATAACAATGTATATTTGTAAATGTTATAAATGATCAAGGACCAAGTGATTTAATATGTAAATAATGTACCTTGATAAAAATAAAAATAAAACACATCATTGACTCCAATACAAACATGGATAAATTCAGAGGGGGCTATGCTTCCACAAAAGACAGGGGGGGTGAAAGGGGGGACCAAGAGAAAAACCCACATACTTAGAATCTCATGTTATTTCCTACAATAATTTATCATTACCATATTATCCTACTTTGATTGATCAATCCCAATCATTATATGCATGTGTGAGGTTGGTAGAGGAGTCATCTCAACTACTTATTGAGGCATGGGACCAAGTACACTCATGTAAGAGGTTGGTCGGAAACATCTTGCTTAATTATGACAACATGGGATTAGTACAATTATATTTGGGAAGAGTGAGAGTCAAGCAAACATGGGAGAAGGAAATGAAAAAATCGCGTAGAGAAGACAACATATGTTTCAAAACAACAAGAAGTAAATAAAAACTAGAGTTAGTTATAGGAAATGGTAGATGGCCAAAGAGGACATTGAAGACAACTTGTTGAACGTGATATTTAAATGGAAAACTAGGACGGTAATGCATATGAGGAGTTTTTGTTGAGAAATTAATGAAGGGGTTTAAATATGGAGGATACTATGAGCACTCTTGTAACATTTGGATTTACTAAAGGCCTTAGGTGAGAGATTCATGGTCTATCTATGTTAGATACTTATAGGGGGTGGATATTTTTGAGTTATTGTAGTGACGGAAATATCATCCCTTGGGTTGTACAAAATGATGAGGAAGATATTTGGGCGGTTGAAATTGTTGTAGGAGTCACAACATTTTTTTTTAGTGGTTATTTGGCTATGTGAGTGGATTGTAAACACCCATAAGAGCTTAATCATCCTCGTGGACTCATAGCCCCAACTTGGGGGTGGCTCGTTGCAAAGAGTTGGTGCAACAAAGTGTATGGTTGGGTGAAACATTTGATGTCTGTAGTCATTCATGTAAAGATGTATAAATATATGTTTCTAATCATTTTGTTTAATTATTGTGTTATTGCATGATATAATGCTATGTTTAATTCATGTTCATGATCTATGTGTTTAAATGTTGATGTGCATGCTTTGATTATTTTCGTTCATGATTTCAAAAATTGGTGATAATTGCAGGAACTTGTTTGTCACACTATGCATAATATCTTTTTTTGTATTATTGGAATCCAAGTTGTGTTACAGTCACATGGCCTAACAAGGAGCTAGTTAGTATCATATTTTTCATTTTTAATGTATTTGACAACTTCCTTTTCAAATCCAAAATCAGTTTATGATCATCAACAATTAAAACTAAAATCATTGACAGAAAACACAATTATCAAAAATCATCCATTGCATGTAAGACATATATATTGAGATCTAACTCACAAAACTTGAAAACATGATTGAAGACCCTATTAACCTTTTGATGCCCAGGAATATTATTTCAAACCCCATAAGGATTTCTTTAGTTGACAAAACATTTCCACCATTCTCAAATCCGAGAGGCTACTCCATATAAATCTCCTTAATCACATCACCATGTAAAAAAAATACTTAACATGCATATGACGACTCCTCCAAAATGAGTAGTAAGAGTAGAATAAGTAAAAACAATTCATATTTGTGACTAATCCAAGTGGAAAATGATGGTCACTCACCACTTCCATTGACTCAACAGATTCTCCATCTTGGCAGTTTCTTTTTAGCTATGATTTTTTAGGTCTTAAATTTTTGGGGATGTTTTGCAACCTTAAATAATGTTTACTAGCCAATTAGGGTCTTGGAGTTTCTAAATGATTTTACATGCTTTTTCAAAAAATTCAATCCTCATTTAGATCTTTTTTATGAGCTACCATGCACCCAAAACAAAGATTGTATGTGGAAGTTTTTCCCAAGTCAACCCTCCATCCTCTGTCATGATTCATCTTCAATAAGATAGTCAATATGTCAAAAAATGCCTTGTATTCGTCCTTCATGTAGCTTGTGTTTTACATACCTTGTAATTCTCCTTCAACTTGCATATTACAATCATTAAGGTCCTTTATCAGCTCACATTACAGTCCTACATTAACTAGCATGTCATCACATAAACAATCATAGTAGCTCACATATCTCCTTAATAATTCACATATTTTTAGGACTTCTAATCTCATAAAACTTTCATTTTGTTCAGGTCTTCAACTTTGGGAAACTTTCATCTTATACCACAAAAAACTCCCCTTTTCTACTGCAGAGACTATCACAGAATATCCACGATTTTTTCTTGCCAAAATGAATGAGAACAAGTGCCAATATATAGTTGTTCATCACTATGAAGGGCCACGTCTGTTCAGTAGGCCGACCTGACCATCTAGAGGGATGGCTTGGTCTTATGGACAACTTTTTGACTCTTTTTAACAAAAAAATTCCTTTGCTTACAAAGTTTCCGAATGGAATTTGACTCAAATTTAGTTCTTTAACTTTAACAAAACCTAGAAGCATGAAGAAAATGCTTGACTAAATAAATAATAATATAAATTTATTTTTCTTCTTTTACATAAAATACAAATTGATACAAGTAAAAATATAAATATGAAGACCAAACCTAGTTAATTTTCCAACACTCCCTCTTAACTAGGGAGGTTTTCATAGTGACTCAATAAGTCTATCTCAAGCTGAAATATGTTGAAGAATCTAGGGCATTTGGGTTATAGTGAGATTCTTTCGACGATGATAACTATTTGTGAAGAAATTTTACTTTTCTTATTAGCACAATCTTCTATTATTAGTGTGTGTTCTCTTACTTCATAAAACAATTACCAAAACAAAAGGAGACAAGAACACAAGATGTTGGCTTTGAGCCAGGGGAAAAATTCTCTCTCCTAGAGAGGAATACCCTTCTACAAATTTCTCGTATTGTAGCTTCAATTGACAAATGCCAAACCTTAGACCTTTACTAGTTGATCCTCCAAGCACAAGAAATAGTCTCTCTTCCTTTGGTCCTTCAATTAATGCCTTCTTCTTTCTTCGTACTTCTTCCTGCAACTAAGGGTTCTTTTTCCTGCAATTGCAGAAACCCTAGGTCTCCTTAGAGACCTCTTCTTTGGAGTCTTCCTTACCTTCTCTACTTCACTTGGTAGTCTTCCATTTCCTTGACACTTAAGCTAGAGAATGAGACCTTATTTGAGAGATATTTCCAAGTTAAGAGGTTGATCCTCTTACATTACTGCAGATCTGAATTCTTTGCACGTGTGGCTGATCTAGGGCTTGAAATGAGCCCTTTACTTGCCTCCTTCCTTCTCTTTACGTGTTCTCTTCTTCGCTAGAGATGGAGGCTTTATTAGAAGTATTTTCTTAGCCCAATCAAACTTGATTATGTTGCTACACTTGTGGATCTGATGTGATTGCATAACTGCCCTCCTTTCTTTGCACGTGTGACAAAATTAGGCCCTAAAATAGTCCCCAAAAACTTAGATTCTTCTTCTCTTTCTTTGCTGCCCTAGAAGCACCCTTTTGCTCCCTTTTCACCCACCTTTGTTGTCCTTATTTCTTCATTGATTTCAGAGATGATTGATGGTCTAATGGTGAGGTCAAACTGCCATATATATAGGAGTCTGTCCCTCCTTTTGGGCCAAATTTACTTTTAGTGCACCAAAATTCATTCTTTGAGTTGACTTGAAGAGGAGACTTGTATTTTCTTTGGAGGATCACTTTTGACACATATATTTGACATAATTTCATAGGTTACATAGTGTAACATTCCCTCAAGGGGTCTTGAATAATTACATTAACTCTTTGACTTTCCTAGAAGAACTCAAACATGTGATTGAGCTATCAATTGAGCAAGAAACATAATCTTGATAATGACAAAACTAATAATTATTTTCTTTTACAAGTACAAAAATCAAAATTACATTTATGAAGACCGAACCTAGTTACAATTTCTTCAAAACTCCCTCTTAACTAGGGAGGTATTCATAAATCATTACAGGGTGTTTGGACATTTTCAATTTGAAGAAATTAACGTAAGAGAAATCATATTGGCAATGCATCTATTATAGCATCATAGTGGCCAACATTGTTTCCATAACAAGGCCTTGACTGACAACTATATCTCTCAATAGATCAGAGCACAATGTTGGCGAGACCAATGATTATATACACCTTCATCATTGTCCCTCAAGGTACATACCCACCCGGGTGTTCAATGAGCATTGCCTTCTCGAACTATTCTTATCTTGGGTACCTAGCCCTCAAAGAATATTGGTCCTCTTGCCTAATCTTATCTTGGATGCCCTACACATCCTCAAAGAGCATCGGATGCCAGATGATTACCCAATCCTCCATTCTTTATTCCCAAGTGAAGATAAGAATGTTGTGTCTATCTCTCCCTCTCAACTCGGGAGGATATTCCCATTCCTATGAAGGAATGTACCCAAGCTCCCTCTGACCAGGAACTTGTCCAAGATCCCTTTTAGTTAGGGACTTGTCATAGCTCTGTCTCAACTAGGGACTGTCTTTTTTCATAGCAACTTCTTCTTGTTGGTCCTTCAACTGCTTGATCAATTTCTTTCCTTGATTTCCTGAAATTCACTCGAGCTTCTTCCTTGTAGGGCATCAACCATATATCACTTTCCTTCTAAGTTTGTCATGTCATTCCTTTCTTCATGGAAAGTGGCCTTCTTGATGCATATCTGGAACCTTCATCATATGGCTACTTCTTCCTCATCATGTTTCTTTCAGGACTTTCCATCCACCACATGAATGTTGGTTGTTCTTGCACTTACAACCCTTGTTCCAGTAGCCCTGCATGAATCTATCTAGATATTATTCAAGAAATCAAGGCATAGCATTAAATCAAATCGTACCTTAGGAAATGGATTTCCATCATGACATATTGTTGGCTTGAATCATCAACATCATGTATTTTCACATCTCCAAGGCATTTCCAGGTGTCAAGGGCCCTTCAATACTTTTCTTCCTTTGTCAGAATTGTCGTGCCTTCTTCCGGGAGATGCCTTCAACAAACCTGTCGAATGTTGATTCCTAGTGTCCATGGTGTCCTTTTATCTGTGATCTCTTTATCTCATATACTTCTTTATATATTTTCTTTGTCAACTACTTCATACTCCATATGTGGACATTTCTCATGCCGACCTTTATCAATGAGTGAACCATGCCTTCATACATTTTTTTCAAAGAAAGAGATCTACCCTATCCTTGACCATGCTACGAGAGAAATTCTCCATGTTCATTGATACAAATGATGACATGACTTTTAACTGAAAATATAGATGCATACATACCTCATCTTAGTTCTTTCCTTGAGCATCTCAACTTCCTTTGATAACTTCCTTGATTGAGATTATCTCAATCTCCTTTTCTCTGCTACATCTTTTCGGCCTATCTATCATCCTTTCTTGAATCTTCATGGTGGAATTATTGTCAATCCATCTAAAATTCATGAACTCTCTATTGAATATTCTACCATAGAATTCTTGTAGTCCTCATCCTGCAAATGCTGCTTTCTGCTGATGATAGTGGCTTAAGATGATTCTTATTGATCATGATCATTCTTTTATGCATTGATGAGGTCATCCAATGGTACATCCTTCCTACATGAATATCTTTTATCTGAGCTATTTGTACATAATGCTCCTATATTCCTTAAAATTCCATTCTCATAAATCATGCATTCTATCCTACTACTACATGTTCCTATGATACCCAAAACTCTAAAGAAGACTTGTGTGAAGAAATTGATCTCAATCATAGTAGAGATCTGAAAAGTCCTCCTTCTTCCACTTTTTATATTCTTTTTTCACTTCTTGGGTAATGTGGGATTCTTCTCTTTTCCTTTTATTGTTTTCCTTTTTGAAATTAGGACAATATATTTTATAATCTCCATATTGTTGGCATCCAAAGAATTGGAATTCTGACATATCTCTTTTACCCTTTCTCTATGGACCAAACCTGCCAAATTTTTTCTTTTCTATTGGCCATAACAACAAATTTCTGCTCCTTTGATCCCACATCATCCTTGACCTTGAGTCTAGTCTCCTAAATTGTGCATAGAGTCCAAAGTTCATTCAACGGGGTAGTTTCATTCTTGGCATATATACTTGATGTGAAGTTTCCTCATTCCTCAGGTAATGCATTGAGCACCACAATTTTAATCTTTGTTTGACATAACTTGTCCTAGTTGTTGCAGCTAGTCTCTCATCTCAGAGACCTTCATGAATTAGGGAGCTATTCCTTCTTCCTTCGATATCTTCATTTTATATAACTCATTATGCAAAAATATCACTTCCCTAGTTGTGCTAACTAAGAATAGATCCACCAACTTATTATACATTTCTTTGGATGTTTCAAGTTTGGAAACATAAGGAATGAGAGGGTCCTTGATGGATTCTATTAGAATCCTTTGAGCAATTTTTTCATCCTTATTATACTTTGCTAGGTCTTGAGTTTGTTCCTTATCAGGAATAATGGAACTCCCTTTGACGTAGTCCAGAAGTTCATTTTCTTTGAGAAGTAGATCAATTCTTTTTTACATGCAAGGAAATTAGTAGTCCCAATCAATTTGTTCTTTTCCTTGCAAAAATATATTTTTTATATTTTTAGGAGAGGATATAAGCATACCTACTTGAGAGTTTTAGTGATGATGAGATCTTTCTTCTTCCTTGATGAAAGAAGTCTCAGCTTCTTGGATCTTGGAGTTCTTCAATATGCTTCCTTCAAGGTGCCTTTTGAGAGATACTCTTCAATGTGTAGATCTGGAGATC
Source organism: Pinus taeda (assembly GCA_000404065.3). Classification (NCBI taxonomy): domain Eukaryota; kingdom Viridiplantae; phylum Streptophyta; class Pinopsida; order Pinales; family Pinaceae; genus Pinus; species Pinus taeda. The sequence goes on along the minus strand of APFE031593923.1, from coordinate 238,969 downwards.
TTCAATGATTGGCTTGGATCTGAGCATATTACTTTGAATATGATGAGCCTTTGATGTAAACCTTTCTTGGATTAACCTTCTTGTAGATGCCTTTAAATGGAAGGCTTCCTTCTTTCTTTGTTCCCAAGATGGTAGTCCTTCTTGATGTACTTAGGAGAGGAGATGTCCTCCATGTATTTTGTGGATATGGAACCCTTTATTGTATATATAATGCTTAAACCTTGATTTAATATTCTTATGTGTTCTTGAGACACCTTTCTTGATGTGTCACCTTAGCTCTGATACGATGTTGAAGAATTTAGGGCATCTGGGTTATAGTGAGATTCTTCTGACGATGATAACTATTTGTGAAGAACTTTTACTTTTATTATTAACACAATATTCTCTTATTATTATTAATGTGTGTTCTCTTACTTCATCAAACAGTTACCAAAACAAAAGGAGACAAGAACACAAGATATTGGCTCTCAGCCAGGGTAAAACATCTCTTTCCTAGAGAGGAAAACCCTTCTGCAAACTTCTCTTATTGAAGCTTCAATTGACAAATGCCAAACCCTAGACCCTTGACCAGTTGATCCTCCAAGCACAAGACATAGTATTTCTTCCTTTTGTCCTTCAATTAATGCCTTCTTCTTCCTTTGCACTTCTTCCGACAATTGAGGGTTCTTTTTCTGACAACTAGAGAAACCCTAGGTCTCCTTAAAGACCTCTTCTTTGGAGTCTTCCTTTCCTTCTCTACTTTGCTTGGAAGTCTTCCCTTTCGTTGACACTTAATCTAGAGAATGAGACCTTACTTGAGAGATATTTCCAAGTTAAGAGGCTGATCCTCTTACCTTACTGCAGATCTGAATTCTTCGCATGTGTGGCTGATCTAGTGCTTGAAATGAGACCTTTACTTGCCTCCTTCCTTCTCTTTAGGTGTCGTCTTCTTTTCTAGAGATGGAGGATTTATTAGAATTATTTTCTTAGCCCAATAAAACTTGATTATGTTGCTGCACTTGTGGATTTGATGTGACTGTAGAACTACCCTCCTTTCTTTGCACATGTGACAAAATTGGGCCTTAAAATAGTCCCCCAAAACTTAGATTCTTATTTGCTGCACCCTTTTTCTCCCTTTTCACACCTCTTTCTCATCCTTCTTTATTCACTGATTTTAGAGATGATTGATGGTCTAATGGTGAGGTCGAAATTCCCTATATATAGGAGTCTATCCGTCCTTTTGGGCTGACTTGAGCTAGTGAGACTGACTTGAATATTAGTGCACCAAAATTCATTCTTTGAGCCGACTTGAAGAGGAGACTTGTCTTTGCTTTGGAGGATCAATTTTGACACATATTTGACATAATTACAGAGGTTACATAGTGTAACATGCCCTCAATGGGTCTTCAATAATTACATTGACTCTTTAACTTTCCTAGAAGAACTCAAACATGTGCTTGACCTATCAAATGGGAAAGAATCCCATTCTTGATAATGACAAAAATAATAATTCTTTTCTTTCACAAGTATAAAGATCAAAATTACATTTATGAAGACCAAACCTAGTTACACTTTCTTCAACAAAATATTCTCATAAGAAGGGATCTAGATTGATAAGCATCAAAGTATCACCATAGCCAAAATTGCCACATTACCAAGGCATTGAAAGGTACACTCTATCTCTCACAAGATCAGAGCACAATGCTCGGAGGCATTCCATGCGACACCACACTGCCTCACCAAAGTACATACTCCACCTAGGATACCCAAAGTATATCTTTCAACGGACCATTTTCCTTAGGAAATGCCTATCCATCAGACCATTCTTATCCAAGTCCATGTACTTGACTTAGCATATTCATCCTAATCGATCACATTACATGACTCAAGAATGTTTGTCCAAGATGCTTATCTAATCCACCATTCTCCTTATCCATGTATATGTACTTGGATTAGGATATCAATCCTAATTTTTCACAATACTTGACACAAGAAGAACCAAAATTATTCAACCCATTCTCCCTATTCGTGGTGCATGCACTAGACTTATGACTATTAGTCCAGGCCTAGTACATGACACAGGGAGAACCAATGTCCAACCTTACTCCCTCTCAACTTGAAAGGGGAAATCCATGATCACTCCCTCTCAAACAGGGAGAATTCATCAACAAACCTCAACTTGTGTCAGAAGTACTCATACTTCCCTTACATCAACTACCTTTTATAGTTGTAGCTTCCTCAACCAACCCCCTCTTACCACTAACTTTTCTCATCTTGCAACTTCTTGAACTAGGGATCCAAATATGCTTCCTAATGGTCCATGATCCTAATAGTACTTGAGGTCTTCACTAATTGAATCCATAAGTGTGTCCAACAATACTTCCTACACTTCACTTGCCTTGAAGATAATCCATCACATAGTTTTGATCATCACAATACTAGGTCTACCAATCCATTGTTCAGTCAAATTACCTAACCTTTCCAATCAATATTTATCAAACAACACAACTTTATATTCTCAAATAATTCTTCCCTCTAGCTGCTATTCTCATCTTTCCAAAATAGGCAACTCTTAGGGTCTTCAAATAAAACTTCTAGTAAGTCCTACCTCTAGGATGACTCTCCTTAGGGTTTCTGTACATGACCCTCAAATTGACATTCCTTAGGGAACCACTCAAATTTACTTCCAATATCTCCATGATTTCTATCATAAGGTCTTCCAAACACAACCCACTTAACAGTGAATGTCCATTACTTCACTTGTCCTTAGATTTTTCACAAATATGCCCACACAATAGCCAAAACTTGAACTCATTATACAAGGAGCTTCTTCAAATCTTCCCTCTAAACATCCTTTAGACTTTACTGAAATAAAACTTCTTATGGATTCTCCAAAATTTTATTAACATATAGCCCACTTGTTGTGACAAGTCTGCCACTTTTCCACAACACTTACCAATCAACTAGTTACGGTCCTCCAACCATTGTACATAGGTTGCTTCTTTAACTGTCCAAAATAAGATCTTTCTTCGTTCACCATACAAGTCCTACCTTTCTTCCCATGCACGATAGTAAATTATTTGAGGCTGAATATGGCCCATTTGAAGATCATGATTCCCTCAAAAAAATGTGGTCATACCTCTCTTCATTTAGGGTATCGACCACCCATTCAATGCACTTGTTCATAGAATTTAGGAAAACCCTTTAAGGAGAATGCATTATTTGAAGGATCCCTAAACTAGGGAACAAAAAATATGCCTTCTTGTGTCCCTTCTAATAGTCTTAATATGCTCTAACAATCTGTCCAATCTTGGACCAACTATCCTCTAGAAACACATCAACGAAAAAGAGATAAACATACCTTGTTTTATGTTCCTCTTTCCCTTGGATCCTGAGTAATTTCAATGATTTTTTTTAGACCTAGTTAGGGAAAACGCCAAACCTAATACTTTGCTGCAAACCATATGGTTTACCCTCCAAAGTAAGCCTTACTTTCTTGCTGCTTCTCCCTGTGCTTTGCGGCCTAGGTTAGGCCTCCTCCTAGGCCTCTTGACCTTCTCCAAAATAAGATACGACCTCTATAATTTACATAGTAGGTTTGCAACCTAAATAAAAGATAAAATACACCTTAGATATGCATAAAAACTTTCATACTTCACCTTAAAATTCTCAGCCTACACTCAAAAGAAACTTGCACCAAAATCAGTCCCAATAAGATAAAAAAAATCGTCCTCCTTGACTTCGGCTAGGGCCGCTTTAGATCTATTTTAGATATGATGTTTGATGTTTTTCACTTAGGATTATGTGTAGATCCGTAATATTATGACCTTAATGAGCTTAGTCTACTTTTTAGAACTAATCAAGGGACTCAACTTAGAATTACTAGCCATAACTAATCCAAACATTTTTAAGGTGTTGTACTTGTCATAGTGAGATATGTTTCTTCTTCAAGAATGCTAATGATAACTTAAATTGTTGTCCATGTGTAATATAGTTAAGGTGTAGTGTCTAATCACTTCCAAATGAACTTGGATGTGTGTCATCATTACTATTTTAGAGGACTTGATCATATCCATTCAGTCTTCTTATTATAGACCTTCACACTATAAGATAAAAACTTACTCTTCCTTAGTATTTAGTTAATGATTTAGAAACTCCTTGGATCATTGTTAACTGTTACTTTAATCTTCTCAACAAAGGTATCAACCTAGAATTGTTTTTAGGGTGTTGACACCTTCAGTCTTGAGATCAATTTCATATTGTGCTTCAACATGTCACAAAAGTTATACTATTGTGCTTCTACTATATAGAGATGAGATGTAATCATTGAGCCATACAAATAGTAGGATATGTCATAATAAATAGCTGTTGCAGACCATAAAGGATGAGCCATCACTGTGATTATTGAACACTGGATGTTGTGCAAGTTATAAAATATAATGAACCATAAGAGCGAGTCACTAAAATGTATATACAATCCTTTCTTATTTTGGCGAGCCACAAAACAGATACAATGATCCTCTTTAGGGATGCATCAGTCTATGATTCTTTGCCAACATAAGTGATCTTCACACCTCCTTTTAACGACATTAGCTCTAATACCATGTTGGAAAATCAAGGTAGATGTTGTTTTTCCTTACTCGATAATTACTTGAGAACTTTTTTGGCTTCATTATTAAATTTTGTGTTCTTTTTACTTCATCAAGAAATTGCCAAAATATAAACATGAAGAACACACGTGACAATAAACGCAAGATATAGGCTCCACGTAGGGGCAAAACCCTGTTGAAATGTGTAACTAGGTTTGATCTTCATAAATATGAAATGTACTGAAGAACACAAGTGACAATAAACACAAGATATAGGCTCCACACAAAGGAAAAACCATGTTGAAATGTGTAACTAGGTTTGATCTTCATAAATATGAAATGTACTTTTGATTCTTGTATTTTGTAAAAAGAAAGAAAAAATATTATTATTGTTTATGTATCATGGGTTTCATGCTCAAGGTCTTTTTATTTAGAGGTCAAACACCCATTGAGAACTTCTAGGGTTTGTCCTAGTGTCAAGAAATCAATAGAGTCATTGTTATATGAAGAAGACCCCATTGGGCACACTGTAACATGTCAAAAGAATTATTTTTGTATTTAATAGTATCAAAATATCCTCCAGGACCAAGTCAACCTGGTAGCTAAGAAGTCAGCCTCATTAGGGCATTCCGTCCTCCTTGGAAGCCTATATAGGAGGGAACTCTACCTCCTATGGTGAATCACTCACTTCTCGTCATCTAAGCGAAGTTGAAGTAAAAGAAAGGCAAGAAAATAAGGATAGAAGGATGAAGGACAAATTGTTTGGGTTATTTCTCTCTCTCTCTCTCTCTCTCTCTCATGTGAAAGGAAGGCTAGGGTTTTGTAGCTGCAAGGTTGAAGTTGAGAAAGTTATAGAAATAAGGTTGAAGAAAGGACTATTAGTTCACTTACAAGCCCTAGAAGGAGAAGAAACCCAAGACAAGGTCAAAGGAAGCTTTGGAATCCCTATAATTTCTCACACATGTGGAAGCAATATCTTTTGCAGGGGCTGAAAATTTTAGACCTAAATCGAAGGCCAAAATTATGTAGTTGGGGGTCGAAGTTGTGCAGGTGGAAGAGATTTGATTGGGTTTGACTTGGCTAGAAGAAGCATATCATCAAGAAGGTCTGGATTGGTCTTGGTATATAGGTCTTGGAATTCATAATTTGAAGAATCTATAAGAAGAGAAGATATTTGTTGGTTTTCCTCTCAAGTGGAGAGGTTTTGGCCATGGCTTGCAACCTACATCCCTTTTTCTTGTGTATTATTGATATTATTGTTTTTGGTATTTGTTTGATGGTAAGAACAACATAATAATAAGAGAAGAAACTAATAATCAAGAAAAGTAAAAATACATCACAAGTAGTTATCAAGTTTAAGAGAAATCATCCTAATTGTAGCCCTATTTATTTCTCAATATGGTATCAACGCTAAGTTTGGCTAAGGGCTTGATGAAGATCACTACATACTTGAAGAAATCATTGAAGCAATGTTCTATGATGGAAATTCATCTCAAGGAAGGTATCAAGGCATTGTGGAATCTCCTATTATCCATCAAGAATAGTATGACCAAGACTTCCACAAAGGACAAAGGGTTATTCTCAGCACTTACAGGTACATTTGAAGATGAAAATATATGGTTAATCGATAGTGGAGCATCTAGACATATACATGTGAGCACAAACAACTAAAATACCTTATCAAGAGGAAAATATTCTTACTCTATTGAACTTGGTGACAAGAAGAGCTATCCTGTAAGAGGAATTGGATCAACTTCATTGGAATTGGAAAATAGAGGAAACATTCATCTCAATAACATTCTATTCCTACCATGTTTCCAAAATAATTTACTTTCAATTTCATGTCTAGAAGATAAGGGAGATAGAGTCACTTTTATAGATGGAAAGGTTGTGGTATGGGATAAAGGAACTAGCATCAATGCAAAAGTCATTGGGATTCGTGAAGGAGGATGCTATGGGTTGCTGAAACCTCTCTCTCAAGATTTGGTTCACAATGAAGTATGTCCATGTGAAATTTGACATAGAAGCTTTGAACACCTTTACTACAAAATCTTATCAACTCTAAATTCAATGGTAAATGGCATCCCTGAACTTACGGAGGATCGTGAAGGAGTGTGAAAGGGGTGTGAATTAGGTAAAAAGTTTAAGAAACCATTGGAAGCAATGGTTCAAGATCAAAAGGAATCATGGATATCATTCACTCTAATGTTTGTGGTCCTATATTTATAAAGTATCTTGGAGGTCATCTATATTATGTAACTTACATTAGTGACCACTCAAGGAAAACTTGGATCTATTTGCTAAAATCTAAGGATGAAGTATTCAAAAAATTTCAAGATTCCAAAGTTGAAGTAGAAATATTACAAAAAGGAGGATAAAGGTACTAGGATCTGATAATGGAGGAGAATACACTTCAAAGATATCATATAGTTTTGTAAGGAAGATGCAATTAAGACAGTTAATAGTTCCATATAATCCAGAGAAAAATGGTGTAGCAGAATGGAAGAATAGCTTGATTGAAGAAAGTGTTAAGTCATGTTACATGATCAAGACTTGCTTAAATTTATATGGGGATAAGGAACAAAAAATATTGTCTACATTCAAAATCGAAGTCCTCACATATCAATAGAAAACTTGACTCCTTAAGAAGCATTCACTTGGAAGAAACCAATTGTAGACCATCTCTGAATATTTGGTTGTCCTGTCTGCATTGACATTTTGAAAGATAAGAGAAAGAGGTTGGATCCTATAAACATGAAAGAAAATTCGTTGGCTATAGTAACACTTCAAAGACATATAAGATCTACATAAAGGAAGGGCACCAAATTGAAGTGAGCTAAGATGTGATACTTAATGAAATTATTTCATTTAAGAAATTGAAGGACCTCCCAATTACTTCCGATGATGAAGAACTTCCAATATTTGAAGAATGTCTTAGGGAGGAAGAGGATTCAAATCATGAAGAATAAGTTTCTAGTGAACTTGTGCAAGAAGTAATCGTCCTTGAAAGTAGAAATATACATAATTGGTTAAAGTCTACTTTTCTAGATATAGAGGGACATGGAGCAACCAAGGGTATATTTAGGGAAAGTAAGAAGCCTAAACGATATTTAGGGTGTGAAACCTATATGATGAAGTTAATTGACACAAAACCATCCACCTTTGAAGAGGATTTCAAACATCAAGAATGGAAAGATGCCATGAATGAAAAATATCAATCAATAATAAAAAATTGAGTTTGGGAAATTGTTCCTAGGCCTGACGAAAAATCTGTGGTGACTTCCAAGTGGCTCTACAAAATTAAACATGCATCAGATTGAAGTGTTGATAAATAGAAGGAAAGATTTGTGCCTAGGGGTTTCTACCAACACGAAGGAATCTATTATGAAGTGACAATTGCACCTATAACTAGGTATACAACTATATGATCATTGGTATCTTTGGAAACATCGATGTGATGGAACATCCATAAAATGGATGTCAAGACAACATTCGTGAATGGTACTATCGACAAAGAAATATATATATAACAACCCTTGGGATTTGAAGTGAATGATAGGGAGACTCATGTTTGTAGGTTGAGGAAGGCACTTTATGGCCTTAAGCAAGCTCCAAGGGCTTGGCATGATAGAATTGACACATATATGCAAATATTGGGCTTCTCGAGGGGTTTTGCTGATCTAAATCTCTTTATTAAGGTTGTAAATAATGATCTTGTAATCATTCTTCTATATATGGATGATCTTCTCATGACAGGTGTGGAAGGTCATATTCAAGAGTGAAAAAATAAATTAGCAGTAGAATTCAATATTAAGGTTCTAGGGTTGATGCACTTTACTTAGGGTTAGAAGTTTTGCAAGGACCTAATCAGATATATCTAGGTCAAGGAAAATATGTGATTGATATGTTGCGAAGGTTTGGTATGATGAATTGAAAACCTATGAAGACCCCTATGATCATAAATTTGACGATGTTGAAAAGTTTCGATTCAAGCCCTGTAGATTTGATAAGATATAAACAATTGGTTCGTTATATGATGTATTCAGTAAATACTCGACTAGACATTTGTTTTGTAGTAAAAATTCTTAGTTAGTTCCAAGAAAAGCTGAAGCATGACCATTGGATAGTAGCCAAGAATATAATAAGATATATGTGAGAAAAAATCCACTACTTCTTGAAGTATGATAGAAAGAATGATGTCCACTTGATTGGATATCCAAATTCTGACTACGGAGCCAGTGAGATGGGTGGGAGAAGCACTATTGAAGGATTTTTTTAGTTGGGATCCTTTATAATATCCTGGACGAGTAGAAAACACAAATCAATTTCTTTGAGTAGCGTTGAGGCTGAATACAATGCAACTTGTGAAGTAAATATATAAGCTTTATAGTTGAGGAAGTTGTTGCCCTATTTGTTTGAAGGACCAATGGATCCTACGATGATACATTGTGATAACACAAGATGTATAAGTTTTTCTTAATACCCATTGTTCCATGGAAAGAAAAAGCACATGAATAAAAAGTATGATTACATATGAGGTCATCTATATTATGTAACTTTCATTGATGATCCCTCAAGGAAAATTTCGATCTATTTGATAAAGTAAAAAGATGAAGTATTCCAAAAATTTCAAGAATTCAAAGATGAAGTAGAAAATCTTACAGAAAGGAGGAATAAGATACTAATATCTGATAATGGAGGAGAATACACTTCAAATGAGATTATATCTTTTTGTAAGGAAACTATAATTAAGAGGGAGTTGATAGTTCCATATAATCCAAGAAAAATGGAGTAGTAGAACGAAAGAATCACTCAATTGAAGAAAATGTTAGAGCCATGTTACATCATCAAGACTTTCCTAAATTTCAGTGGGGTGAAGCAACAAAAACTATTGTCTACATTCAAAATCGAAGTCCTTACAGATCACTAAACAACATAACTCCTGAAGAAGCATTCACCGTGAAGAAACCAAGTGCAGACCACCTCCAAATATTTGGTTGTCTTGTCAACATTAACATTCCAAAATATAAGAGAAATAAGTTGGATCCTACAAGCATGAAGGGAATATTCATTGGCTATATGAACATTTCAAAGGCATATAGGCCTACATAAAGGAAGGATGCCGAATTGAAGGGAGCCGAGAAGTGATATTTTATGAAAGTATTGCATTTAAGAAATCAAAGGACCTCCCAATTGACTCTGATGATGAAGAACTTCCAATTTTTGAATAATTCCCTAGGGAGGAAGAGGATTCAAATCATGAAGAAGAAGGTCCCAGTGAACCTATGCATCAAGCCATCATCATTGAAAGTGGAAATATACCTAATTGGTTAAAGTCTACTCTTGTAGATGCAGAGGGAGATGGAGCAACAAAGGGTACATTTAGGGAAAGTAAGAAATCTAAAATATATTCAAGATATGAAACCTATATGACAAATTTAATTGAAGCATAACCATCCACCTTTGAAGAGGCTATCAATCATCAAGAATGAAAATATGTTATGAATGAAGAATATCAATCAATAATAAAAAATGGAGTTTGGAAAATCTTTCCTATGCTTGAAGACAAATCTGTGGTGACTTCCAAGTGGCTCTACAAAATTAAACTTGCAACATATGGAATTATTGAAAAATATAAGGAAATATTTGTGGCCAGGGGTTTCTCCCAACAAGAAGGCATCGATTATGAAGATACATTTTCACCTACAACTAGGTATACAACTATACGATAGTTGGTCTCTTTAACGTCATTGATGGGATGGAACATCCACCAAATGGATGTTAAGACAACATTCCTGAATGGTACCATCAATGAAGAAGTCTATATAAAACAATCCTTGGGATTTGACGTGAATGATAGAGAGACTCATATCTGTAGGCTGAAGAAGGCACTTTATGGCCTTAAGCAAGCTCCAAGGGCTTTGTATGCTAGAAGAGACACATATCTACAAAGATTGGGCTTCTCGAAGAGTTTTTCTGATCCAAATATCTATATTAGGGTTGTGAAGGATGAGTTAATAACAATTCTTCTATATGTCGATGATATCCTCATGACATGTGTGGAAGGTTGTTTTCAAGAGTGTAAAAGGAAATTGAAAATAGAATGTGATATGAAGGATCTAGGGTTGATGCACTATTACACGGGGTTGGAAGTTTGACAAGGACCTAATGAGATATATCTAGGTCAAGGAAAATATGTGATTGAGATGTTGTGAGGGTTTGATATGATGGATTTCAAACCTATGATAACTGCTACAATAAAAAATTTGAAGAGGCTGAGAAGTTCCAATTCAAGCCCCGTGGATCCGATAAGATATAGACAATTGGTTGGCTCTTTGATGTATTTAGTGAATACTCTACCAAATATTTATTTTGTAGTAAATATTATCAGTTAGTTCTAGGTAGATCCCTAGCATGACAATTGTATAGCAGCCAAGAATATATTGAGATATCTACAAGGAACAATCCACCACTTCCTGAAGTATGATAGAAAGAATTATTTCCACTTGATTGGATATACAAATTCTTACTAGGGAGGAAATGAGATGGGTGGGAGAATCACTGTTGGAGGATGCTTTAGTTTGGGATCGTCTATCATATCCTAGACGAGTAGAAAAAAAGAATCAATTGCTTTGAGTAGTGTTGAGGTTAAATAAATTGCAGCCTACGAAGTAAGCAGAGAAGTTGTATGGTTGAGGATGCTACTGTCTGATTTATTTGAAGGACCGATGGACCCTACAGTGATACATTGTGATAAAACCAAATGTATAAGGTATTTTGAAGACCCAATGTTCCATGGAAAGATAAAGCACACAAATTAAAAGTACCATTACACACGAAAGTTGGTGCAAGATGGAGTGTTGGAGCTACAATATATCTCCAACGATGAGCAAGTAGTTGACATCATGAAAAAATATATTCCTAATAAGAAGCTTGTGTATTTCAGAGACAAGCTTGGATTGGTTGATATATCCTCCCTATTGGAGAGGGAGAGATACACACATCATTCTTGTATTCACTTTGTGAAGAAAAAATGGAGGGATGGGTGAGCATATTGTTTCTGATACTCTTTGAGAATGAGGTAGGGCATCTAATAGGTAAGAGTACTCTAAGATGAAATTCCTTGAGGATGTGTCATTCCAAGAAATGAATTATCCTAAAAGGACATACCCTGTGAACAACCAGGTGGGGTATGTTCCTTGAGAGACAATAATGATGGTGTCTATCAGTCATTGGTATCGCCATCATTGTGCTATGATTTTGTGGAGAGATAGAGTTGTTATTCATGGCCTTGTTATGTGACAATGCTGGTTGGTATGATGCAAAGAGATAAGCTAAAATGATATCTTATGAAATAATTTACCAATCTGACTCTTCTTATGAGATCTCTTCAATTTTACAATGTCAATGTACCATTATGAATACATTCCTAGTTAAGAGGGAGCATTGAAATGTGTAACTAGGTTCGGTTTTCATAAATATGAAATGTACTTTGATTCTTGTATTTTGTAAAAATAAAGAAAATTTATAATGTTGTTTTCGTAGCATGGGTTTCATGCTCAAGGTATTTTTATTTAGAGGTCAAGCACCCATTAAGTTCTGCTAGGGTTTGTCCTAGTGTCAAGAAGTCAATAGAGTCATTTTCATATGAATATGACCACATTGGGCACATTGTAACATGTCAAAATAATTATTTTTATATTTAAAAGTATCAAAATACTCTCCAAGACCAAGTCGGCCTAGAAACTAAGAATTCAACCTCATTAGGGCATGCTCTCCTCCTTGGAAGCATATATATAGGAGGGAACTCAACCTTCTATGGTAACTCACATAGCATCATCCAAGAGAAGGAGAATCAGAAGAAAGGAAAGTGAAGAAGGATATAATGATGACAGGTGATTTTTTTTGGGTTCTCTCTCTCTCTCTCTCTCTCTCTTCTCACACGTGCGAAAGGAAGGATAGGGTTTTGCAGTTACAAGGTCAAAGAAAGGAATATTAGGTCACCCACAAGTTCTAAAAGGAGAAAAAACCAAAGTGAAGGTTAAAGGAAGCTTTGGAAGCCCTAAAATTGCTCACACTTGTGGAAGCAATATTTGTTGCAATGGCTAAAAATTTCAGACTTGCAGTGGAGTTTGAAATTTTGTAGCTAGGGGTTGAAGTTGTGCAGCTAGAAGAGGTTTGAATATGTTTGAATTGGATAGAAGAAGCACACCATAAAAATATCTGGCTTGGTCTTGGGAGGATATTTCTCTTGGTCTAGATGTCTTGGAATTCGTCATTTGAAGAATATATAAGAATAGAAGTGATTTGCAGGTTTTCCTCTCAAGTGGAGAGGTTTTGGCCCTAGCTTGTAGCCTATATATTGTGTTCTTGTGTATTGTTGATATTCTTGTTTTTGGTAGTTGTTTGATGATAAGAACAACATAATAATAAGAGAAGAGGCTAATAATCAAGAAAAGTAAAAATACATCACAAGAAATTATCAAGTTTAAGAGAAATCATCCTAACTGTAGCCCTATAGATTTCTCAACAAACCCCACAATTGGGGAAACCCGAACAATCCTCTTCTTATAAAATAAAATCGAATGAGATATCAAGACCAAGACTAAGAAAACTATCGCCCTAAGATCCCCAAGTCAACCCTCCATCCTCTGTCATGATTCATATTCAATAAGATAATAAATATGTCACAAGATGCCTTGTCTTCGTTCTTTTGGTAGCTTGTATTTTACTGACCTTGTGGTCCTCCTTCAACTTGAAGATTATAATCATTAAGGTCCTTTATCAACTCGCATTATAGTCCTACATCAGCTAGCATGTTATTACAAAAACAATTCTAGTAGCTCACATATCTCCTTAAGAATCCACATCTTTTCAAGGCTTTTCATCTCATAAAACTTGCATTCTCTTGAGGTCTTTAGCTTTGGGAAACTCACATCCTATACCCCACAAAAGTCGACTTTTCTACTATAGAGACTATCACAACACAATTTTTTCTTGCAAAAATAAAAGAGAAAAATTTCTAATGTATATTTGTTCATCAATATGAAGTGTCACATCTATTCATCAGGTCGACCCGACCATATAGAAGGATGACTTGGTCTTATTGAAGAATTTTTTACTCTTTTTAACAAAAACATATTTTTCTTACAAAGAGTCCAAATGGACTTTGACTCAAATTCAGTTCTTTGACTTTAGTAAAATCTAGAAGCATGAAGAACATGCTTGACTAAAGAAATAATAATGTAAATTTATTTTTCTTCTTTTAAATAAAATACAAGTTGATACAAGTGCAAGGATAAATATGAAGACAAAGCTTAGTTACTTTTCCAAGAAGTTTCACTTTATTATTGTACATCTACAATATTTCTATCTTCATGTTTCCACTCATATTCCCACCTTTCATTTCATTCTATATACAATCAATATTTACTATGTCACAACAATTTGTAGGCTTCATTGTTTCTCAGTGCATGTCTTCATCAAAGTTAGGGTATAGAGAGTTGGGTATCGAGTTAATTTCATTTGGGGAAAATGAATCTCATGAGGCCAAGTGGCCTCCCATCATATAAAAAACAAGAGATAATATAATAGGAGATCCTATAAAGTTGTTTCTTAAGGAATCCCTCATGTCACAAAGGAATGAGATGATATACAATTTCACCTAAATCCTATGATCACCACCAATAATGGTTGATTCACCCTCAATAGGAATCCATTTGTACTTGTGAAACCATTAAAGGTACAATTTAACTTTGAACTCTCTTTGTTTAAATGCTAGATAAATGCATATGCTTTGGAGAAATAGTTAATTTATTAGAGGGTTATTACTTTGTTCAAAATTTTCCAAACTTAAAAATATCAGCTTTGTGCTCCTTAATACTATTCCCCATGTTAAATATTGTCGAAACTATTGTTGGACTATTCATCAATACTAAGAGAGGGGGATGGTGAGAAATCAATAGGTCAGTAATTAGGGTGATTTCTCTTTTACTTGATAATTGCGCATGAAGATATGTTGGCTTCTTATTACTTTTATTATGTTCTTTTAATCAAATAGTTATCAAAACCATAAACCATGAAGAACGCAAAAAGACAATGAACATAAGATATAGGCTCCAAGCCATGGAAAAACTTGTCCAAGGAGAAAACCCAGTCAAATATTCTATTCTTATAGAATTAGATCAAAGTGAGAAATCCAAGACCCAAAATCCAAGACCAAGACCTCTCACAAGACCCAAGTCATCCCTCCTTCCAAGCTCTTCTAACAAGTCAAAGTCAACTCATGTCAACAATAGTTAAAGCCTTCCAAATCTAATCAAACTTCTTATTTTCAGATCTTGCTATAAAATTTCGGTCCGTGCAATTATGTTTTCAATTTTTGGCCGCTACAATTCCATAAATTTTTGCACGTGTAGCAGATTCTAGGGCATATATCTATCTCTTTTGACCCTTGCTCTCTCTCCTTTGACTTCAACTCTTCTTCTCTTGTATTTTGCTAGTTTTCTCTTAGGAACAAAAATAAAATTTTCTTGCTTGTCTCCAATTGAGGTTGAATTGTCCTCTATTTATACACATCTAAGAGGTTGAATGGGTCCCTTCCAGGGCCAACTTGGACTTGTGGGGACAAAACTAACAATTTCGACTCGAACAAAATTATTTTTCCATCTCTTTTCAAAATTTCAAATGGGACTTAACTCTAGTATAATAAATTGACTCTGAAAAACATTATTTTGACTCAAATAACACTAGAAGCATGAAGACCATGCTTGACCTAAATAATAATTTGACTTGAGCATGAAACCCATGTTTGATTTTTTTTTTTTTTTTAAGAAACATATTGACACATATACATTGATAATTTTGAAGACTGAACCTTGTTACATTTTCCAACACTTCCTCTTATCTAGGGAGGTATTCATAATTACACAATCGATACAAGGATACTCTCAAATTGAAATATTCTCATAAGAAGAGTTAGATTCATAAGCCATCATCGAGCATCAACATTGTGACCAACATTGTCAAATTACAACATAGTAAGGACTAGAATAACAAGCTCTAATTCGCCACCAGATTAAAGCGCAATGTTGGGAGGCATACACATGGACACCAAAAACGCAACCTCTTCAAGGCATATACCCCATTCAAATGTTCACCAGATATGTCCTTCCAGGATTATTATTTTCTTAGATTCCCAATCCTCAAAGAATAGTAGTCCTATTTAACTACTCTTATCTTGGATACCCCATGAGATCCTCCAAGAGTATCGATCCACGAGACTACTTCCTATCTTGGATTCCCAATCATCAGGGAGTACCGGTCCCATATGCTTATCCAACCATCCATTCTCCCCACCAGTTCCTTCACTAGACTTACAATTGTTAGTCCTAGTATAGTGCATGACACATGGAGAATACAATGTCCCATCACTCCCTTCCAATCAATTAATCCTCATTCCCTCTTAAACAATGAGTAGATCCTAGCTCTGTCTCAACTAGGGAGACATAACCATAAAATTCATCTTATCTCATTCATAAGCTACTTATTCTTTCATGGAGATATTAGTAGTAGTTGTAAGGGATCCTATATCAAACCATCATCATATTTGAGCTTCAACCTTCATGGATGTTATGGATCCAAACTCTTTCTTATTCTATATTTGTGATAGGGTCATTTCCATCAAATTTTTATATCACTTTCCATTAACCAACATTTATAGTATCTTCATAATGATAAGTATCTTGTCAAGCAAATCAATGTAGAGCTAATAATAACTCCCTTTGTCCATCTGGGAAAGTGAATTTTTTTATTATAAAATCCAACATGACCAATAGGCTATCTCGTGACTTGCTACCTTTTCTTCCTTTCCACATTTTTTCGATATATTATTCTAAGTTAATACAAGTGTTTCCCACTCAATCAATGTGCTCTTTGAATTGAGTTTAAACCAAATAGTTGTAGATATATTGCCTTAAATGAAATATTTCTAGTTTATACTTCTGTAACATGTTATTTTTTAGGTAGCCAAACCATATCTCAAACCAATCATCAATATCAGAGTTACCAAATCATGATATCCTCTAGTCAAGATGTCAAGTTTTTCTACTTGCTTCCTTCTAAGGTCAACATACCTTTGGATGGTCTATCTTCATACTAGAAACCTTATTTATGTTATTTTCATTTCAATCATCAATCTATGTGTTCATGGAATAAACCAATCAACAAGCTTCAATATTGTATCCATCATAGTTCTTAAAGCTCCCTATGGAGATATCATTGCTATCTCCCTTACGTTCTTCAGGAGACCATATAAGATGTTGATCAATATCATGCTCGTCTATCATGCCTCTATATATAGAATAACCATATGGAAGAGTTATGTATTATCCAGTCTTAACCAAGACATACCATTCCAACCACATTTCTGCAACTAACTCTTCCTACAATATTTCTGAAGACATGAATCTATTTTCTAAATACCTCTTTCTTTCATATAGCCATCTAGTTGACTTCCTTCTAAACTAACTGCTTCTTTCCTTGAATATGATGTCTAATATGATACTTCTCCCTTAAGATGAGAAATTCCTTAATTATACCTTCATGATGCAACTATACCTGCAAACTCCTTCGATGCTTGCTTCCATTATCATCTAGTAGAATATACTCTTGTCATGTTATAATGATTCTTCTATATACCAAAGAACCTTCTCATAATGATGGTTTTTTTCTTGTGATCCTTATCTTCTAAATGAATGATTCTATAACAATATGATGCTAAGTAGTTGCATGAACTATGAAGTGTTAGATGGTATAAATCCTTTTATCCATGCTTTTCTAGACAACTGCTACCAATGAGATGCAATTGACTATGTAGACTCTAATCCTTCCAATGATTTATGCTTCTTTCCATGAGGCCATAGTTTGCAAAGACCAAGACTTCTACAAATGTAACTATATATGCTACTCTAACTTCTATTTTCAAATAAAAGAGAAAAGATACTGCAAGTAAACCCGATAGTGGTGGATTTCTTCAATAATAGAGATCCTTAGGATCTTAATTCTTTGGCTTCTAGAGTCTTCATTTTTGTCAGCTATGTGAGCTCCACTCATTTCCTTTCTCTTATTTTTATTCCTATTTTGAGGATCCTTGGGATAATATATTTTAAAGTGTCCATATTCATTGCATCCAAATCATTGTACTTTGGACATACCTTGTCTACCTCATGGTTGATTGTTGTTGTTATTGTTTTTCTTTTGACAAGGTTCAAACCTTCCAAGCTTCCCATTATTATTCTTTAATATAGCAACAAAATATTGTGACTTTTCATTGGGTTCTGTTTCATCTTTGGCTTTCAATATTGTCTCTTCTAGAATACATAAATACCACAACTCATTGAATTTTGGAGTGTCCTTTCTAGAATATATACTTGTCACGAAAATACTCCATTATGAAGGTAAAGCATTGGGTTACAAGTAGATAATTCAAAATAAAAAACCACTTCTCTAAGCCCTTGTAGTTGATCCTTTAATTGTGAAACCTTTATAAGATATGATGACAAGTATTCATCCGTTGATGACCTTGTTTTGTAAAGATTATTCCTCAAATATATTTTCTGACCTGTCATATTAATAGAATATAGTTTTACCAATTTGTCATATATTGCTTTAGATTTACCCAATATGAAACAAATGGAATAAGATGATATTTAATGGATTAAATGAGAATTATTTGAGCCTAACTTCTCTTTTATTGTGTTTGGCCCATTTTTTAGTCTTATCCTTCTCTGGTTTTGCAACTTTTCCTAGAATGTATTCAATGACTTTGTTTTTTATGAGTACCAAATCTATTCTCTTCTTCCATGCTTGAAAGTTTGCTGACCCATCGAGCTTATTGCCTTCCTTACAAAATTAATTCATTAGATTTGAGGATTGAGACATAGAGAATAATATAGTACTTGTCAAGAGAGTTTCCTGCTTGATGAATATTTCATCTTGATGCTTCCAAATATTTGATGATGCCAAGAGTTATTCAAATATGTCCTTGAATGATGACTCCTATGATGGATGGTGAAATAATGTCTTCAAATTTCTTCAAAGGTGAATTATGATGATTTCAAGAGTGTGGATGATGCTCCCAAGATCCTTGATACTTCTTCGAGATGTTTTCCAAAATAAGTGATGATCAAAGAGCTTCAAAGAGGGAGAGATGATGGTGATCTTATTAAAAAATATGATGAATAACCAAGAGCCTTCAATGATAGAAATATAGATGAATAGTTGATGTAATATTATTCCTTATTCCCTTCCTTGTGTCCTTAGCAAATGATGTCCTTCAAATTAGCTTTGATGAATGTAATCTACTTATGCTAATAAGAGTGATATTCAAGATGCCTTCTCTTTACCTTAGCTCTAATACCATGTTGAGAAATCAACAGTGCAGTAATTAAGGTGATTTCTATTTTACTTGATTTAAACTCTAATCGGAAAACCTTGGATAACAACCTATAAGACAAACGTTGGAACCTCTATCCATAAGTAGCAACAAGCCTTAAATGGTCATACAAACAATCTCTCTCAATACTCTTTATTCATCTACTCTACTCATCGTTCTCCACAAGATTTGTATATACTCTCTGTTACATCACATGTCCAATACAATATCATTGCACCGTGAATTGCTACATGAATTGACATGCTCCTTGCAATATATGCATAAAACTACCGATCCAACTTTATGTTAATCTCAGTGATCAATTAATGTGGCTCAATTGCAAGCCTAAGTGACTCATTCATATATCCGGATCCACTCAATTTTGGGGCATCATCCACCGGTCTCATTCTATGTAGACATGCTGACGTGGACTACCTAGTGGCTTGGAAAGTCTCTACATATTTGATTTTAATGTGCATAGGCTTATGCATTTATTACTATATGTCTATGGCAATGTTATGATCCTCATATGATTAGAACCACTATAGCCATACATACTCCGCAATGAGTAATATGAACTAGAGAATATTTCCTGAACCATACCCGAATAGTATCTTTGTCCGGAATGTAAAATAAAATGCATCATATATGAAAATTCAATGAAGCTGCAAGATCTGCTATTGAACCTCCACCACAAGCTATGACCACTACCTTGGCCTTTCATCTTTACGTAATGGAACAAGGAGAAAAAAACATGGTAAATGTGGCCCTAACTAATAAAATAAATAATAGAGTAAGGAGATCTAATTTAAACACAACCAATTCAATCCCTATACAAAGAATGGTAATAGGAAGTTGAAGTAGGACACTAGAATGTGGCATGAGTTCCACAAAATCCCCTAGCACTCTTAAAGAAAAATAATGAAAATTTGGGCTGGACTCTAATTGAAAGGAAGAAGTGGAAAGTGAATAATTGATACAAAAACTAGTGCTACTATTAAAAACACATATATCCAACTAGAAAAATCAGATAATTTTGATGAAGGGGGCACCTTTTCCATTTACATATGTGGGTGAAGGGGACTATAGTAAATTTCCTTGTTGATAGTGGTAGCTAGAACAACTCGACCTTGTCAAGGATATAAAAAATTGAAGTTGCTAACAATGCCACACTCCTAACCCTACACCATTGGTTGGTTGAGCAAGGGATGAGACAGCCATATCAGCTAGTAATTTCATCTATCCTACAAGATCAAGCCTCTGAAGGATGAGGTACTATGTAATGTTTGCTGACTTAAAGTTTGCGATGCTCTCTTAGGAAAATGCTATATATGGAGATCTAATGTCTTTTTTCGAGTGCATGACCTGTAGTGTCATTTTACTTTGGAGGCGAGATATACAAGGTACTAGAGGTAGTTTTAACTACTACAATCTCCTTCATATTGCTAAAGCAGTGTTAAAAGGTAATGTCTTAAACTAGAAAATTTGTCCTCTTCATGATTTAGTCAAAAGTTGAATAAAAGGTCATTATGACTACTAAAGCCTTAGCACATGCCCTCTTTATACAACATAGGAAAGGGGGGACAATATTGTAGAGGAATTGATCCAGGTGGATATTGGTGGCCACCCACCTATTCCACCTAGACCTTTAGTCGGTTTATCCTATTTCCTTGTTTATTGCAACATTTACTATTTTTAGCAGTTTTCTAGGTCTTGAACTTCCAGAGTAGTTTTGACTCCTACAGCTATGGGCCTGCCACAAATCCTGTAGTACTTGGAGAGATATTTCCAACAAGGTATCATATGCGTCAAACAAAGATAATATGACCAAGTTACG
Source organism: Pinus taeda (assembly GCA_000404065.3). Taxonomy (NCBI): domain Eukaryota; kingdom Viridiplantae; phylum Streptophyta; class Pinopsida; order Pinales; family Pinaceae; genus Pinus; species Pinus taeda. Next base: position 218,130 of record APFE031593923.1, on the reverse strand, counting down.
ACCCTGGGAAGTTGGCTACCCAACTAACCCCAATGAGGCCCACAAAATCTTAGCATTCCATATCTTGGCTGTAGGTTTTAACCCCGTATATAAATTAATTCCATACGAATTAAAAAAATAAAAATAAAAAAATAGAAAATAAACAATGGAAAGAGAATAAAACATAAAACCAATATAAACATAGATTTTCCCCTAGATCCCAAAACTGGGACTACTAGATTGATTTTTCATTATATTCCTTTCAATGTTATAGTACATATATATACATTTCGAAGCATCCATAAACCCCAATCCATTAATCCTAGATTAGAACATAACGCTAGTTCCCTTCACTGGATATACAAAATACCATGGACATAAAACCATCATGCCTAATACCATGTGCGAAATCCATGCACAAAACCATAGGTAGGTCTGCCCACGTAATATAGGGTCTTGTGTGGGGTATTCGTGGAAAGAATAATATAGCACACACCTAACATGATCCCACTTGTTGTTTTCTTTTTAGAGGGGGCCATAGGAGAGCTTAGTCATTGATTGAGCCTTGCAACAACCATTTTTTCTCTGCACCAATAGAACTTCTCAGTGCTCACAGACTTTGTCAATGCATCTTCAATATTCTTCAAAGTGTCCATCTTTACCAGCGACACTTTTTTTTCCTCAACCATATCCCTCACAAAGTGATAGTGAACATCAATGTGCTATGTATTTGAATGATAATCGTGGTTTTTTACCATTAAAATTTCACTTTGATTGTCATCGTCTATCCTTATAGCTTGTACTAACCCCATACTTGAACACAATCTCTGCAACCAAACTGTTTCCTTACTTGCATGAGTGGCTACCATGTATTCTGCCTCTATAGTTGAAAAGGGCCACTACATACTATCTCTTACTCATCCAACTGATTACACCTCCAAATAGGTTAAACACATACTAACTTGTAGATATTCTCTCATCCAAATCTCCAGCCCAATTTGCATCAACAAAGTCATGGATGTCCAAAACTTTGTCCAACCCTGGTCTTTCTTGGTAGCACAAACCATAATCACTAGTGCCACGCAAATACCTAAAAACTCACTTCACTGATGTCCAATGATCCTTCCTTGGTTTTGACATAAAATTGCTTACTCCCACTGCATGTGCAATTTCGGGTCTAGTACAAACCATTGCATACATCAAGCTACTAACTGCACTTGCATATGAAACACGGGACATGTCCTCTTCCCCTTCTTGTTCCTTGGGACACTATTCAACAGATAAATTACACCTACAGGAATAGGAACCTTCACCAGTTTACTATCATGCATATTGAACCTCTGTAGTATTGTCTCGACATACTTCCTCTGGTTTAACCAAAGGATCCTCTTTTCTCGATCTTGTTTAATTTCCATGCCCAAAATATAGTTTCTAGCACCAAGATATTTCATGTCAAATTTGGAGGACAATTGGGTCTTTAAATCATGGATAATTTCTTTGTCATTTCCAACTAGTAACATATCATCCACATATAATACCAGATAAATAACTCAGTCACCAGTTAATTTAAAGTACACACGGTGATCTGCTTTTCTTCTAGTGAAGCCAAGTCCTCGTATAAATGTATGAAATTTCTGATACCACATCCTTGGTGACTGTTTTAACCCATACAAAGATTTTTTTTAACTTTCGTACCAATTCTTTCTTACCCTTCACCACAAAGCCTTCAGGTTGCTTCATGTATATCTCTTCTTCTAGATCCTTGTGAAGAAATGTTGTCTTCACATCCATCTATTCTACCTCAAAATCAAAAGCAACAACAACAGATAAAAGCAATCTAATAGAAGCTACCTTGGCAGTAAGAGAAAAAATATCACCAAAATCAATTCCCGACACCTAGGAATAACCTTTTGCTACCAACCGAGTTTTTTATTTCTCCACTTTTCCTTCTGCATTCATCTTCTTCTTAAACACCCATTTGGTGCCAATGGGTTTCCTTCTAGATGAGAAATCCACCAGATCCGTAGCCTCATTTTGTATAAAGATTCCATTTCATCAACCATGGCCTCTTTCCAGAGTTTTCCATCCTTTGAATTCACTGCTTCCCTCACAGTTCTGGTATCATCATCAGTAATAGATAAAGAAAAATTTGAACAAAAAGCTGATGGACTATACCTTTCCGATTTCCTTCTTTCTCGAACTGGTCTTCTCATAGTTGGAGTTTGTGGCTCTTCATCTTCTGATTCCTCTTTTGTTGTAGAGTCCGATTCTTCCTCCTTTAGCTCAAAATCTATCTTCTCAGGTTCCTTTGGTAGGACTTCATGTTTAATAATATCTTTCACCTCTCTAAACACCACATCTTGGCTGTACACAACTTTCCTTATTTATGGGTTCCAGAGCTTATAACCTTTTAAACCATCCTTATACCCAATAAAGATGCACGTTTCATATTTACTATCCAACTTTTTTCTTTTCTTCTTTGGAACACGTACATATGCATCACATCCAAATACTCTCGTATGTAAAAGAGAAGGTTTCTTACCAGTCCATACCTCTTGTGGAGTTTTATCTTCCAACGTCGATGAAGGTGATTTGTTGACTAGGTAACATGCAGTCTCCACTGCTTCTTCCTAGAATTCATTTCCTAACCTGACACCACTGAGCATGCTTCTTGGGCTTTCCATCAACATCCTTTTCATTCTTTTTATAACTCCATTTTGTTGAGGTGTGTATGGAGTAGTCCTCTATTGTGTTATACCACACTTCTTACAGAACTCTTCAAATTCCTTCTTTCAAAACTCTCCACCATTATCTGTCCTTGACACTTTTATCTTCTTCTCTGTCTGGTTTTCCATTAGAGCCTTAAATTCTTTAAACCTATCAAAGACTTCAGATTTCTTTCTAAGGAAATATATCCATGTATTCCTTGAGAAATCATCTATAAATGATACATAATACATAGACTTACCCAATGATGGAACCAAGATAGGTCCAAACACATCACTGTGCACAAGCTCTAATATCCGTTTCGCCCTCTTAGCAACAGAGGGGAAACTCACCCGATTTTTCTTCCCATATACACAGTTTTCACAGAAATCAAAATCCAGAGAGAAATTAGACATACCTTCTGCCATAACATTACCATGAAGTATTCTAAGGCCCTTCTCTCTAATATGTCCAAGCCTTTGATGCCATAACATGGTCTTTTCTCTATAGATCACTAGATTTTATACTCCACTTTCAAGAACCACTGAACTATTGCACCCATCAATAAAAATGCTACCTTGAAGATTGTACAGAGTTCCAATCCGAACTCCCTACATGTTTACCAGTGCTCCCTGAACCATCTTGAAAGTATCTTTCTCGAACACTATTTTTACACATGCACCATCCAACTTTCTTATAGAAATCAGATTTCTGGCCAATGTAGAAATATGCAGAACACCCGAAATTGTTCTAATCCTTCCACCTTGCAATTTCAACTTGAATTTTCCACAACCAACTATTCTAGCCTTCCTTTCATCCCCTAGGAAGACATCACCACCATCATATTTCTAATACTCGTAGAACCACTCTCTATGGGGAGTGAAGTGAAAGGATGCACTTGAGTCAATCAACCATGCCTTACGATCTACATATGTACTTGAAGAAGAAGCCAAGTACACATCCCCACCTTCATCTGAGCTAGTTTTAGCCTCTGCAGAAGGAGCATCATCACATTCCTTTCCTTTCTCAGAAGCTTTAGATTTACAGTCCCTTTTGAAGTTCCCTTCCTTTTCGCATTTCCAGCACACCTTTACACGTTTTCTTGGAGATTTAGATCTCCCACTCGAAGACTTATTTTTGTTTCTATTATGGGACTGTCCTCATATAGATAAGGCATCACCATTCTAGCCCTCCATATTTTTCCATCTCATCTCCTTCAACAACAAGGATGAAACTATTTCATCAAACTACAAGGCAGTTGCATTGCTACCTATTGCAATGATCGAACTATCCCACAAATATGGTAGGTAACACAACAAATTGATGCACTTATCTTCATCTGAAATTTTAATATCAACAGATGATAACTGACTTACAACAGTATTAATGGCATTCAGATGATCTGTCATCAAGTCCCCATCTTCCATCCTCAAGTTATACAACTTTTCCTATAGGAACAATTTATTCATCAGAGACTTAGATTGGTATAAAGTCCCTAACTTGTCCCACAAAGCCTTCAACAAAGCTTCCCTTGATACATTCAACAATACTGAATCTGAGACACACAATCGTATTGTGCTCTTTGCCTTTGATCCAACTTCACCTAATCTTCAGCTGACATTGATGTTGGTTCGGTACCTGGATCTACCACGATCCACTGATCTTCATCCACTGGAAGATCCTCCATATTGAGTTTCCTTAACTCAAAAATATGACAATTAAATTTCTTGATCTCTATCTTTCCACTACTAACCATCTTCTTTCGCCACAAGAATCAATCCCACAGATCTCCCACTGAACAAGGTCTACCACAGGCCCGAGAAAAAACCCCTCAACAACAAAGGCATCCCCTTGAAGCTGAAACAACTATGATACTGAATGTAGGTTTTAACCCCATATAGAAATTACCTGCATACAAATTCTAAAAAAAAGGAAAAGAAAAAAAAAGAAAAGAAACAATGGCAAGAGCATAAAACATAAAACAAATATATATGTAGAATTTCCCTTGGATCCAAAAATCGAGACTACCAGATTGATTTTTCAATATATTCCTTTTAATGTTACAATACATATGTATACATGCCAAAGCATCCATACACCCTAATTCAATAACCCTAGATTAGAACATAACCATAGTTCGCTTGACTGGATCTATAAAACACCATGGATAGAAAACTATCATGACCAAAACCATGTATGAAATCCACGCACAAAACCATAGGTAGGACCGCCCACCTAATATAGGGTCCAAAACAATTTTCCTAGTGCGTTGCCTTGGATCTTATGTAGGAGGCTACCGCCCCCCTACATACCCCGTGACAAGGGGGATAACTATCCCTCTTGTGACCCCCTACTGCACCCGTGAAATGTATAGGCGGGGCAGCCACCCCCCCTATTGCACCCTTCACAACAAACAGGGGGGGCAGCTGCTCCCCTTGTTGCACACCATGCAACATACGGGGGGGTTAACACCCCCCCGTGACCCCCTCGTGTATGGGGTGTTCGTGGAAAGAATATAACACACACCCAACACTGGGGTTAGGGTTTTGGTTGTTTAGGGGTTTCCCTTGTTGTTCAATAATAAATAGGCCCTTGAGCCTCATTATAACACAGTTTAGAGACATGTAGCTGCCACATCTCTTCTCGGAGATAAGTTACAATCACCCGAGCTAGTTTATTTTTATTTCTGTATGTAACCATATTTTTGTTCTTTGATATTAATAAAATGAAGTTTTATTTTCTGCTGCATCTTTGTGTATATGGGTATTTCTGTATTTTGTTGTGTTCCTGAATAAGTACTGATTGGTGGTATCAGAGTGGTCTGCGCTTTATTTGTTTTTATTTTCATGTACCCATCGAGGTCAGGGTATAAGGAGTTAGGGCTCAAACTAGTTGAACCTTTGCAAGACCAACCTAGCAAACCTTGATGACCTCCCATGGTGGAAGAAAAGAAAGATGAGGGGTAAGAGATTCTTTCAAAATATTTCTCGAGGAATGTGATGATGGATAAATTTTCCCAAATCCTTTGATGACTACCCATAGGCAACACATCTTCATACAAAAAACACTCTGGAGGCACCACTCCTTTTGAGGTACAAGTTAACTTTTATATTCCCATATTTGAGGGTCAAATAGATGCAGACGCTGTAGATAAATGGTTAAATCTATTGGAAGGATATTTTTCAGTTCATGACTTTTCTAATCAGTAAAATATTATTTTTTCACTTCTCAAAACTGCCCCACACATCAAGGACTAGTGGGAAACCTACTGTGAACAAAAGGACGAGACAAAATCCTCACTGTTTTCATCCGCACTCACTTGGAATTATTTCCAAGATGACATCAAGGAACAATGTTACCTTGTTGGGAGCTATGAAGATAAATATATAAATTGGACCATGCTACTGTAGGGAAGGGACTAAGATGTGTCAAAGTTCACAAATTTTTTCCATACCCTTCGTACGAAGGTATGTGTCAGGGATTCTAAGAAGAATTTGGTACTCAAGTACCATGGGTGTCTACACAAATACATCTAAGACAAGATGGAATTCCTGGACATCTCCTCACTCAGCATGATGCAAAAATATACTGTCAAGATTGACCAAAAGTTTAAACAAAAGAAGCAAGACTTTGGATCTGAGAATTTGAAGCAAGGAAAAGTCGCCCCCAAACTACAGAGCAAAGGACAAAGCCAAGGCAAGGTGACCCGAGAGAACCTGTTGAAGCTGCAAGGAAAGAACAACACCAAGAAGGCAAAGAAGGAGATGAGAAAATGGTGTGAGTTCCATAAGAGCTCCACTCACAACACAAGTGAGTGTTGGGCCAAGTAGTCACTAGTGGCTGAGCTGAAGGCTTTCGAATTAGACACATGTTTTGAATTTGAGTCATAATCTAACAAGGGGAATGAAAAAGGGAAGAAGATCGTTAACACAGATCCCAGTGCCACTATGGCCACCACCAAGATCCATAAGAATGAGGTAGAAGATCTAGAGGAGGGGGAACACCTCTCCCACTCAGAGATGTGGGTGAAGGGTTCTTCGCTACAGTTCATTATCGACAGTGAGAGCCAAAATAACCTCATTTTAGCAGAGGTCATGAAGTGGTTGGGCTTATCGACTATAACACATCCACAACCATATACCATCGAGTGACTTCACCAAGGACGAGGTATCCATGTCAGCCAACGGTGTTGCCTTCCCTATAACATCAAGCCCTTCACGAATGAGGTACTAGGTGATGTTGATCCTCTTGAAGTTTGTGATATATTATTAGGAAAAACATACTTGTTGAAGGGACATGTTGTATAGGAGTATAGATCTCGCTTTGTGATTATTAATTTACGCAATAAGTTGTACAAGATATCGGAGGTAGCCTCGCCTACCACCATCTTTTTTTATCACTGCAAAGTAATACAATAAGATCATTTCCTAGACAAGGAAATTCATTTTCCTTATGATTTTCCCTTAGGGCAAGAAGAAGGTTGTGGCCTCGACTTCTAGAAAGGGCTCCTTCGCACAATAGTAGCAGATGGACAAGGTTGTGGTGGAGTACATGGACATTTTCGCCTCATCTACAGGGGTACCTTTGCATTGTTAGGTCAAGAACTCCATCTATTTGACCTCGGGCACACTGCTACCCAATGGACGAATCTATCAACTCTTTGTTCAGTAGAACAATGAGATCAAGACGCAGATTCAGGAGTTGTTGTAGGAAGGGAAGATCAAGCCAGGATCATCACCCTGTGGGAGCCCGATTTTATTGTTACAGAAGAAGGACTAGACCTAGATACTCTATATTGAATATCAGGTGTTGAGCAAGATCATTGTCTGGAATAGATACCCAATCCCACAGATTGATGACCTTTTGGACCAACTTAAGGGGGCCAAATATTTAGCAAGATTGACTTGAATTCCTATTATCACCAGGTGGTTATCAAACCCACTGATGTGTGGAAGAATGCCTTCAAATCCGAGGAGATCCTTTTTGAATGGTTGTCCATGCCTTTCAGGTTGATGAATGCCCCCACAACCTTCATGAGATTGATGAATGACATCTTGCGAACCTTCACCAATGCATTTGTGGTGGTGTATTTAGATGATATCTTTATCTTCAGCCAGAGTTGGGAAGAGCACCTCCACCATATTTGACATGTACTTCAAACCCCGTGACAACACAAGCTCTGTGCCAATTTGGAGAAATACACTTTTGGCATGAACTAGGTTCAATATCTTTAGTACATCATTGTTGAGTAGGGTGTGCATGTGGACCCTACCAAGATACAAATCATTTGGGATTGGCCAACCCCAACTATTCTAACAGAGCTTCACAACTTTTTAGGTATTTCCAATTTCTACTGCAGGTTCGTGTTGGGGTTCTCTCATATCACTTGGCCTTTAAGTCAAGTTACCAAGGGCAGAGAAAAATCAAAGTTTTTTTTTGTCCAAAACCCAACAAAAGGCATTTGTTGAGTTGAAGCATCACCTTTTCTCTTCACCAATTCTCACATTACTAGGCCTGCAACAACCATTTGAGATTGAGACAGATTCCTCCGACTATGTTATTGGTGCAGTTCTTACCCAGTAGGGGAATCCAACGGCTTATCATAGTGAGACATTCTCAGACATAATACGAAATTATCCCACCTATAAAAAATAAATGTATTCCATTGTGAATGCCTACCGCCAATGGAAGCATTACATTATGGGGAAGGAAACAATCATCCACAGAGACCACCGACCCCTATAGTTCAAACAGACACAAGGGAAGTTGCTGAAAAATTGCCATAAAAAATGGTCCACATACCTACAAAAATTCCATTTGAACATTAAGTACAAGAAGGGAAACAACAATAATGTTGCAAACTGTCTCACTCAACCACCAATCATGCCACTGATCATTGTGCTCAACTCAATGTGCATGCATGAGACTTTGGGGTAGCAACATCTTTACAAGAGCGATCCAAAATTCAACAACACATACCAGACACTCTTGGAAGGTAAGCAAGTTACAAATTTTGACCTCCAAGATGTATTGTTATGCCACCTGGGACAAATTTGTGTTCTATCATGTGAGCATGCCAAGATGATTTGGGAGGCGCACTATAATCGGGTCGCTGGACATTTTAGAGTAGAGAAAATAGTGGCAGTACTGCAGAAGTATTTTTATTGGTTGAACCTTCGTTAGGATGTTGGGAGGTACATTAGATCCTGCAACACTCGCGCCATTACCAAACCAACCATTAAGAAGCAAGGCCTATATATTCCTCTGCCTACCCCTAGTCGACCTTGGGAATCTATCTCCATGGATTACTTGTTAGGCCTTCCTTCTACTAAGCACAACAACAACTACATTTTAGTGGTCGTCGACAGATTCTTTAAGATGACCATTATGGCGGCCTGCAAGAAGAGTATCACAATAGAGGCCATTGCTAAGCTCTTCTTTGAGCGAGTGTGGGTACACTTTGGGATCCCATAGTCCATTATCTTAGATTAGGACAACAAATTCCTAAGTGCATTTTGGTCAAGTCTTTGGTTGATGCTAGATACCAAACTTACTAAGTCCACAACTTTCCACTCCCAAACTGATGGCCAAATAGAGGTCATAAACATGATGATCATACACATGATACACATGTACAACTTGTAGCATCCACACACATGGGATGAAAGATTCCCCTATATTGAGCACATATACGAAAGAGCTCTCCATATCTCAATGGGTCGTAGCCCCTTTCAGGTAGGGTTGGTATTTCAGCCACTATGTCCCATTGATGTGGCCATACCATTTATTTGGCTCATGTCCAGTTCGAAGCTGACAGGGCTAACAGCTTCATTGAGTGCATTCAACACATCCACCATCAGGTCCATTATATATTAGACAAAGCTAATGCTAAGTACAAGCAACACCATGATCAACATTGAGTGCCACAAAAGTTCTAGGTAGATGACAAAGTTTGGCTACATTTGTAGAAGGAGCACCTCGGTGGACCCCACTGCAAGCTTTTCTTGCTCCGATATGGGCCATGCACCATCTCCAAGGCTATAGGGGACAATTCATTTGAGATCAAAATTCCATCGTTCCTTGGTATGCATCCCATGATCAATGTTAACCGCCTTCGGTCATACTTTCCAACATTGCTAGACACATCCGACGTTGTAGAACAACTCACACCAATAGAGCTAAACCCAGATTGCATGGAACATGACACAACTAATTAGATCATGGACATGCAGATCAAGAACACTCGCCAAAAAAGGATCCAACTATATCGAGTTGTCAAGGCAGGCCAACTCCTTCACCAGGGCAAGTGGTTCACTAAGGATCAAGTTCAATAAAATTTCCTCACCTCATGGAGGTTCTGCATGCAATGGAGACTATTTCTTCCTAAGGAGGGATGAATGATCCAGATGGATATTGGTGTCCACCCACCTATTCCAAATAGACCTCCAATCGATTTCATCTATTTCCTTGTTTATTGTAGCATTTACTATTTTTAGCAGTTTTTCAGGTCTTGAACATTTAGAGTAGTTTTGACCCCCTAAACGAAGTTTTTTCCCATAGCCATAGGCATGGGCCCGCTAAAAATATTGTAGTACTTGGAGAAATATTTCGAACAAGGTATCATACTTGCCAAACAAATATAATATGACCAAGTTATGACCCCGAGAAGTTCGCTGCCCAACTAACCCTAATGAGAGCCACAAACTCTTGGCGTTCCATCTCCTAGGGCTAGGGTTTTGGTTGTTTAGGGTTTTCCCTTGTTGTTCGATAATAAATAGGTCCTTGAGCCTCATTGTAATATAGTTCAAAGGCATGTAGTTGCCACATCTCTTCTTAGAGATAAGCTACCATCACCTGAGCTAGTTTATTTTTATTTCTGTATCTAAGCATATTTTTGTTGTTTGATATTAATGAAATGAAGTTTTATTTCTACTGCATCTCTATGTCTATGGGTATTTCTTTATTTTGTTTCATTTCTGGCATAAGTTCGAATCAAGAATACAAAGATATATTTGACTCACTTGTGGGGGTGCCTTTACATTACTAGGTAAAAAAATCGAATGACTTGATACTTGGTGCTCCTTACCTAATGGACCAATATGCATACGATCTCTTCTAGAGAATGAGGAAATAAAATGAAAAATTCATGAGGTCATCCAAAAGGTTCACATTTGACCATGCTTCCTACCTTATGGGAGTCAAATTGTGTTTGTGCAAAAGAAGAATAGGACATGGCAACTTTATATTGATTACAAACCCTCAAAGAAAATCATTATAAAAAACCAATACTTAATCACCCAAATTGATGGTATTATTGATTAGATTAATGGTTCCAAGTGTTTTTGCAAGATAGATTTGAAGTCGAGCTACCACTAGGTTCTTATTGAACAAACTTATGTATGGAAGAAAATTGTCAAGTCTAAAGAAGGCCTTTTTGAGTAGTTGGTCATGCCTTTTGGCCTTACTAATGTTCCAACAACATTCACGAGGATGATAGATGATACCTTGCAACCATTCATGAACTCTTTTCTAGTTGTATATTTGAATGAAATCGTCATTTTTAGTATAACTTAGGTATAAGTTTTGTAGCACATTCAATAGGTTCTAAGCACCTTGCAACAGGTTATATGTCACTAAGGAGGAATGCTCGTTTGGAATTGTTAGTGCCTAGATTTACCTTAGGCTGATAAAGGTAGGATCAAGGAGCAACATCAAACCACGTTTAACCTAGTAGCTAGCCCTACCAGGTCGGGAGAGGGCTCTCTCCGGGTCAATCTCATCAAACTATGATCACTAAAGGCTTGAGATGACTGATAGGCTAACTGATTTTAGGCTAGGTATAAGTGCAAAGATTTTGATTTGGATAAAATGATGTGTTTGCTGGCTCTGATGAAAAATGAAGATCTTGGGTGCAGGGAATGAGGCTCAATCTTGCAGAGATCTCAATGGGGCAAGGTAGGAAACTGAATTTGGCACTTTGAATCAAATGAGATGGAGAGATTAGACAGAGGAGGAGTTGAAGAGGGCAAGAGAAACCATGGCTCCTCTTCAAATAGCTGAAAACATCAAGAAACTAAAGAAAACCTCAAGTAGATCATTGCAATTTCAATGGGTTCTACTTTCACTTTTGTTTGATTTAGCTAAGAAGAAATAAGAGAGCAAATCACCTACATAACACATAAGTACATGCATAAATACATAAGAAAGCACTGTACCAAAAACAACATGCCACAGGGATCCCAAAGAGTGCTGCAAACCCTGGTCTCAATTCCTTAACCAAAATGCTGATATGAGTGTACAATGAAGCTCTTTGCTTTCTCAAGAGTCCAACCATGCTAATGACTGAAAAACCACATAATATAGAAAAATCATAGCTCATCCTAGCCTCTAGGGGTCAAGCTCACATGTTTAGGAGCTTTTCCAACTAATTCTAAACTGTGAACTAGAAATTAGGCAATGGAACAACATGCCTCTAGAAACAAGGGAATTGATTCATTCAGTTTCTAACAACTTTTTAACTGATGAATCTACTTTCAAAAGTGAAAATTTGACATATTTACATCATGATCCATCAATGTACATGAAATTACATCACAAATTTGGCAATAAGAAGATGAAAAAGTTAAACTGGAAAAAGTTAGGCGAAAAACAGAGCATTCCTGATCAAATTGGGCCAAATTTCCTCTATGCGCTGCGCCTGATTCTCTATGCATAGTGCCTGTTTGGACCCACTTTTGGAGGCCTTCCCGGTGTCCAAATTCACTCCAAGTGTGCTTTATGGAAAGGTCTGCCTCTCTACTTTCCAACCCAAGTGGAATTTTCAATTTGGCCTTCATTTGCTCTATCAAAAATCAAATCTCCCAAGACTACTTCCTGTGTGTCAAAATAGGGGCAGTAAGGTCATTTTTTGAGTGTTTTTGACCTTTGGGGGCTCAAAACCTGTCCAAATTTCTTGGCCATTGGTAGGAAAGCATATTTTTCCATGCCAAATCCAAAAATGCTGAGGTTTTGCGATTTGGAGGCTCCCATCAAAAGTGAGCGCCACGTGGCACGACGCATAGAGCAGAAACTCCTTTTTTTGTGCGAAAATTTCAAAAATGCAAAAAGTGCCCCAAATTTTTTGAAATTTAGGCTGAGTCTTCTCCATCAAGCATTGTATTGGTCCAAGGAAGCCTCAACCAATATCTGAAGTCGATCATGCTCCTTTTGCCTCTTTGATGCCCTCTTCAATTTTGCCTTTAAGCTCTTGATTCTCACCTTACAGACTTTGTTTCTCGCCATATAATGATATGCCATATGTCTCAACAATGTCTTATCCTTGTTGGCCTTCTCCAACAACCTCTCTAAGTGGATATTGATTCTTTCAAGCCAAGACTCCCGATCGGCATTGATCTCTTGCTCAAGTGAAGTGAACTCCACCCTCCTCCTTTGGGCAGCTTTGCGATTCTCTCGAATGCTTTGCAAATCCATAATTGCTTGCTGATATTCAAGCTGCTTATTCATTTGCTCCAGGTACTTTATAATCCACTTAGCCCTCTCCAAGTTGAGGGAAAAGGCACTGATGTCCGCCTGCTCCTCTTGGATGATTTCTTTAAGATTTCTGCTTTGTGGGCCCACATCTGTATCATCACCCTCAATGAGAATAATGTCCCGCTCACCTGAAGGCCCCTCATCCTATAATGGCCTCTTGCCTTTGTCCTAAACCTGTGGTGCTGATGATGGAAGCAAGACCCCTTCCACCCCGGGTGGAGATAATACTTGCTTTGCTAATGCGAACAACCATTTAGTGCCTTTCTGATAAGTGATAAACACCGAAATACTAGCGGTCTGTGTCTCGTGACCCTCATGCTGATAAGAAGGTCCACCTGCCTCATGCAAAGCCTCTGAAGGTCCCTGAGGATCTGTGAAAAACTCACAAAAAATGAAGTCCTCCCAAGTGATGCCTTGCAAGCCAAGCTGATGGATGACCACAATTTTAATGAGAGCAAAATGATATATACTGTTGAACTAATGTTGAGGAGTCTTGTGTTGCACTAGAGTGGTAATCTTTTCAATATTTTGGCACATGAAGTAAGGAATGTTCATCATCCTCACCTTGGTAAAATGCATTAGTAGCCTGATATGATAGGCATATAAATGGGAAAACCAGCCCTCACAGCTGAAATACTTCATGATCAGTTTCATTAAAGAAGCATATGAATCTTTGAGGTATCGAAAAGGAAAAACTCTCCTGAGCTATCTCAAATAGTCGGGCTTGATGTATGGTTCATAATGCTGCCGGTCAATTTGTTGCCTCTTGTTCCATTGCTCTCCAATGTTAGGAATTCCGGCTGCTAATGAAATAGATTCTTGTGTTAAAGTGAATGTGACACCAACTCGAGTGGCTTGACCATCATGTAAATGAAGCACAAAAAAATGAGCCAACTCATGATGAAACTGAATTCTAGCAACCATCTCACAAAATTCATAGCAGGACTGGTGTTGAAAACAAGACATGGCGAGAGGACAGACCTGTAGCTCAGCAAGAGTGGTAGGTTCTTCTCGAATATGTTTGCAACCTCTATGAGGCCTCCTGGGTGCATGTACCTCTGTAGGTGAGTCACTGTGGGTCTCCTCTTCATAATCATATGAGGGATCAGATTCCATCTCTGCTAGTGGATGAGCTGTCTTGATGAGAATTAGGTGATTTATGATGTTTTTTGACTCCTTCCACCAAGGGAAAAGTGACATGAGGGACTGTAGAGGGAGGGAAAAATAAGGGTTTTAGGGACTGTTGGGATAGAGTTTATTTAGGGAAACAGGGGATTAGGGAGTAATTTAGGAGTTTAGGGTATAACACTAGGGTTTGGGGCATTTGTATTTAGGAGTTGGGATAGTGGGAGTTAGGGATATGGGATTAGTGAATTTAGGGATATGTGAGTTTAGGAAATGGGGAAATGAGGGAAAATGGAGTGAGGAAGTGGAAAGGTGGACTTGGTGGCCAAATAATCAATACAAACCCTAGGAAGCAGTTTCCTTTGAGAGATTTCAAGAGATAGGGTTTGATTTCTTTTAAACAGTCACCATAAGGCAACCACCATAAATTGCATAAAAAATTGTTTCACTAGTAGTGATAAAGGCTCAACCTACTTGCACAAATGAAGATCCAAGCGTGTTGGGCAATTTGGAGTGAGTTGTTGAAAATTTCGAGCTTGCCGTCTCTATGCGTCGTGCCTCAAACCCAACGCGCCGCACATTGTGTATGTGCCGCGCGCGTTTACTTTAACACTGGAAATCACAGCTCTATGCGTCGCACCTGCTATGTGTGTCGCGCCAGTTGCCCAATGTGCCACGCCTCTGTATTGGGGCAATTTTTCACCAATTTCTCTTGCTTGCTCTAAAAATGGCTTTGCTTTGCTTCAAACTTTGTTTTTGATTGCAAATGAGCTTTTCAATTGAAGAAATGACTTATATACAAGGAGCCTTTAATTTTTTGGTTTATAAAACCCACTTTTACAATGTTTGGAAAATGACTTTATTTTGAACTCTGTTTTGAGCTTTTTCACTTTATTAGAGCTTGTGATGGACTGAATGAAATTTGTTTTGTTTGCTTTGCAGGGTGTTGGAGCTACTGGGGCTAGGGAAAGTGACCAGGGTTACAGATGAAATGATTTACATATGGAGAAAATAAAATTACATGAATTTGTACAATAAAAGTTAAAATACTCTGTTTTTCCTCAAAACGGAGTTTTGAGGAAAAACACATCTTTGAGCACTTGATTATGAATTTTATTGGCACTGGAACCTCCTCATGTGCCTGCTGGCTATTATTGGACATTTTAAAACCTTTTTGATGAAACCCTAATGAAACCCTAGAACTAAATGACAATGAAACCCTAGAAAAGACTTTTGCAATTTTTAAGACAAAAAGGTGAATGTATATAATTTTTTATGAATAAACATGAGCCAGTAGGTAAATTACATGAGGGAAACTACAGGAAAAGCCACTACCGTCAGATGATCCATGCTCCTAATGGAATGCAGCTGACTAGGCGAGGCACCTACTATGCAGTGCAACAAGAGGATTTGATCTCTGATGGAGGGATGAAGATACCGACACTAACATGAATGTAGAGAACTCATTATTTGGAATACATTATGGATGAACATTAAGTGCATGTTGGCCTAGACAAGATCTAAGCTATTACATTCCTACCATAACTCGGTTACTTAGATATCTTAGTAATGTATGTGGCTCATTAAATAGTTAGTTAGTAGTCGCTCATTGTAAAAAGGGTCTTCATTGTTAATAAAACCCAAATGAGTGTTGGAAACAATACTGAGAGGGGGGGGTGGATCATTTTTATCAAATCAATAAATTTTTCATTTCATACTCAGATTTATATACGCTACTTCAATGAAGGTAACACACATGTACATGCAACTGTCTTTAAAGTAACCAACGTATATCCAACAAACTTATGATTTAGTTAATTCATCATATGTTGTTCTTTAATCAGTGCATTAGTACCTCATTAACCATATAAACAGTAACCATGTGCAATAATAACATAATAAACCATTACACATAAGAAACACACATGACCACCAAGATTTAAGGTGGAAACCCAATGCGGGACAAAACCCACCTGCTGCTGTCTTTTTTTAATATAAGAAAAACATGTTTACAATGTTTTACTGGTGTAGACTCATACCAGTACGTAGGCACCCACCTACAGAAGGCTACAACCTTCTCTCATTCTCAAGCTTCTACTGGAAGGGAGCTACAACCCCCTAGCTCTTGTACTAGCCGATTTGTTTACTAGTACGTAGGCATCGGCCTATAGAAGGCTCCAACCTTCACTTGTGTTCCAACTGATACTGGAAGGGAGTTCCAACCCCCTGGCTCTTGTACTAGCCGATATGTTTACTAGTATGTAGGTGCCAACCTACAGAAGGCTACGACCTTCTCTCTTCCTCCAGGGACCATGTTTCATAAATTTTCAGACTGGATACTCCTGGAACACAACAACACTATAGCCACATTTCATCAAATTTTCATACTGGACCCATCAACAACATTGAAGCTCAAAATCAATCACAACTGCAATACAACCATCAAATACATCTATATCAACCAATCACTGAAACCCAATCAATCTCTGATATAAATGAAACACAATCATCAATCTTTGATATAGCTGAAACAATCAATCACTGAAACCTCTAAACCTCTGACACAACTGAATCAAACAATGACTAAACCTCATACGCAACTGAATCAACCATTCATTCAAAATTAATCAAATTCAACCATTCAACTGGAACAGACAGATCACTCTAACCAGTACATAGATCTGAACCCAGAACACTGCATCAACAACTAGAACTAACTGTAACCTCAAAAGTCATGTGTCAGAATGTATACGCTCCTTTAATGAAGAAAACTTGCGTGTATATGCTACTTCCTTTTACCCAACCCGTGTATACCTCTAAAGATAATGAATAATAAAACCTCTGAACCACAAACTGTATCAATCAATGACATTATGAAGATCTACTGTCATATTATAGAGTTCTAAACAGATAGCAACAAGGATCACCCTTCTTTCTCAATCAATTAATCAATGAGACACAAACTCTTTATGCATTTAGTTTTACTTTAAGATCTAAGAAGACTTCATTGACAGAAAATAGTAAAACAATATCACTGATCTGATAGATCAGTCATCCTTGAACATCAAGCTTTCCTTTTGCATATGCAACTTGGAAGAGTCGAACCAACGTGTATACACACCTTATCCAAAGCGAACCAATGTATAGATATGCAAATACTTACTTATAACTTTGCTATAATTCCTGACTTTAGATATACCCAGATCATCACATATAAAGGATAAAACATGTGTTAGAAATTAGATCTATACTATCTATGATCAAATCACATAATGATAATTCATTTAAGGCCTTATGATCCCAATCCACCATCCATCATCAACCACATAGGTGCACCCTTAGTTTAGATCAAGCAAAGCATCAGAAGCCCATAACCTGCATATATGATCTAACACTTCATAAGATATTCAATACTTGCACACCTTGGCCTAATGATCTTCTCCTCCTTATATAGTTTTAGGCTTTTCTCAATACCTTGGACCAAAACCACTTAGGGCCAATACCTTGGACCAAATACCTAGGGTCAATAGCTCGGACCAAATACCTCGGACCAAGTACCTTGGATCAATACCTTGGACCAAAATACCTTGGACTAAATACCTCAGACCAAGTACCTTGGATCAATACCTTGGACCAAAATACCTTGGACTAAATACCTCGGACCAAAACCTTGGTTCTCCAACATGTATGTGCTTTTCCTCCCGTGAAAGTGTGTGTATACGTATACACTCATTTTGTTCTGTTAACCCACGTGTATATGCTTCTTGAACAAGGTGAACCAACGTATACTTCTTAAACTACCTTTACTTTCTTTATTCTGATTAGTAGACCTAAGTTCCATCTTCCTGTTCTTCTATACCAATGTCCTATTACTTCTGAATAGACCTGTTACATTGTAATTTGCCATATTACTTCTAAAATGATTCCTTTGAACTGCCATGCATTCTGTCGCATCTGATATCTCTCCTGTGGATTCATTTAGTTACATAAATTCATCTAGTTACCATATACAAGTGAGTCGTTCTGCTACAAGTGGGTTGCTGTCAAGTACAACACATGTATCATAATGCCAACAATGAGTTACTAGACTCTCATTATAAGTGGGGCGATAGATAGATAATATTCTCTCTCTCTCTCTCTCTCTCTCTATCTCTCTCTTTATATAATATTATATATATATGAGTAGAAGGTTATGTAATGTTTTTCAAGAATTGTGATTGTATTTAGAGCATATCTCTTGGAGGTTTCCCCTTGAAGGGGAAAGTGAACATAACTCTTTATTTCCTCTTATGAAAGAGATATTTCTTGGGGGTAATCTCTCTTTTCTCTTGCGTTGTCAAGTTATGAACTATATTTCATGGGAATTGAACTACAAGTGGTACTAGAGCTCTTTGTGCACATGAAGTGGGAGAATTTTAAGGTATAGAGTGGAATTTTTTTCCCTGCTTTTTGTTGTTTTTTATGGAAAAATAGGACAACAATATTTAGGCTGATTTCGAAGACTTTTAGTGCACATTTTCAAGAATGTACTCTAACCATTGAATTTCTCTTAAAATAACATACCTAATTAAAAAATAAAAAATGGAGTAAGAATAGAAATGATCCATAATTTAAAATTGACAATTTTTCGAGGATTTTTCTAGGAAGGCAACAAAGTTTGTAGAATAAATCTCTCTTTTTATAGAGAGCACATATTTTAATCAAATTAGTGCCAATAGATGCATAAATTTATTGGAATTGTGTAACTTAGGTCATAGGATCCAATCCAATAAGTATAACATAGTTGATTATTTTACATTTTGGCCTTAGACCCTACCGTGCACAAGTTATTTTTTGATGATTCGAAGAGTTTTTTGTTTTTGTTTTGTTTTGTTTTTTTTTTTTTGTTTTTTGTTTTTGTTTGTTTTTTTGTTTTTTGTTTTTGTTTTTGTTTTTGTTTTTGTTTTGTTTTGTTTTTGTTTTTGTTTTTGTTTTGTTTTTTTTGTTTTGTTTTTGTTTTTGTTTTTTTGTTTGTTGTTGTTGTTGTTGTTGTTTTTGTTTTGTTTTATTTTGTTTGTTTGTTTTGTTTTGTTTTTGTTTTTGTTTTTGTTTTTGTTTTTTGTTTTTTGTTTTTTGTTTTTTGTTTTTTTGTTTTTTTGTTTTTGTTTGTTTGTTTTTTTGTTTTTGTTTTTTTTTTCTCGGGGGGGTAGGGGAAGGGGGTTATCAAGTTCATTTATTTATTTATCTAAGATATGATTCATCGTCCTTAGTTGATTCTAAGAGATATTGGGCCGAGTATTATTGTTGGACTCCATGCATGTATATGATAGTTATAACACCTGACAGTTCATTGTCCTCATGACCCAATAGTTTTTTCTAGGGAGCTTTCCCATGAAGGATAATACCTATAAACATCTTCATAGTTCACCAGATAGCATAAATACCCACTCTATTAAAATAAGTTATAATTAGAAGGCCAGCTTAAGAATGTCAAGACAACATAAATACATTGGCAGAGAAGTTCAATAAGAAGCTATATGAGAGGTTTGGCAATTTATAAAATAAATTGACTCAGGAATTTTCAAGTATGTTAGCTAAACTCATACTAAGAGAAAACCAAATAGTTACATATGTTGGGATTATGACACAGGTTTGGCGTTATGGCACAGGTGTTGTCCTTGATGGCAACTCACTCAGATGGAAGATCTCAGTTTAGGCTCTCAGAATGAAAGAAAAAGAGATATACGCAGGTTCCTCTTAACCAAGTCGCGTATACATGTGGGTTCGATGATCAAAAGGCGCGTATACATATGCACCCACTTTCATGTAAGGAAAAGCACGTACATGTGGGAAAACTTATTTTTGGTCCATGGTATTTAGTCCTTGGTATTTGGACCTATGGTTTTGGACCATGGTATCTTGTTCAAAGTGTTAAACCCAGGTATTGGGTCCACGGTATTGATTCTCTATGGTTTTGGACCATGGTATTGAGTAAGGCCTAAGACTATAAAAGGGGAAGGAGATCATTAGGCAAAGGCATTCACTTAAGCATTGAATATCTTATGAAGAGCAAGATCTATAATTGGGTTATGGTGCATAGTTGGATCTGAAGTAAGGAGGAATTTGAGCGCTAGAAGAAGGATAAGTTCTATTGATAGGTCAATATCTTAAGGCTTGAATAATAATATCTATATGTGATTTTGATCTGTTATATTTGGCTCATGACTTGATTTATAAATCTGATAATCTGGGTATAATTGATGTCTGAATAAGTGAAAAGGGTAAATTATC
Source organism: Pinus taeda (assembly GCA_000404065.3). Lineage (NCBI taxonomy): Eukaryota > Viridiplantae > Streptophyta > Pinopsida > Pinales > Pinaceae > Pinus > Pinus taeda. Next base: position 197,520 of record APFE031593923.1, on the reverse strand, counting down.
CTTTATAGATCTGTATGCAGGTTCGACATAGAATAGGTGCATATACACGCTGGTTCAGTAAGTCAAAATAGCGTATACGCAGGTTGGCCTTAATACAGAAGCGTATGCACGCAGGTTCTACATATTGAAGTAGTGCACGTCTCATGAAATATGTTTTAGCTACTTCTGTTTATTACTGCAGTATTCTGGGTTCAAGATTGGTTTCTGGTTACTGTTAATGTATTCTAGTTATAGTACTCAGAGAAGTAATTGTTTGATTCAGGAAAGGAGATTGGTTGATGCAGATGTATTTGATATTTGACTATTGTTATGGACGGATCCAGTCTGAAAATTTATGAAACGTGGTCCTTGGAAGAAAAGAGAAGGTTAAATCCTTCTGTAGGTTTACACCTACGTACTAGTACATCAGCTAGTACAAGAGCTAAGGGGGTTGTAGCTCCCTTCCAGGAGAAGCTGGAGAACGAAAGAAGGTTGTAGCCTTCTGCACGTAGAAGCCTGCGTACTGGTATAAGACTGCACCAGTACAGAAATATTGTAAAAAGAAGTTTCTTATTAAAATAAGATAGAGACGAATTATAGTAGGTGGTTTTCACCCACATTGGGTTTCCACCTTATATCTTGTGTCCATGTGTGTGATGATCTGTTCTGTTTTACTGCACCTGTTTACTGTTCTTATGGTTAATGAAGTTCTGATGCACTGATTAAAGATCAACATTTAATGAATCATTAGTCTACTGATATACGGTGGTTGCCTTAGACACAGTAGCATATATACGCAATTTCCCATAACTGAAGTGGTGTATACAAATCTGATTGTGAAATGATAAATAATTGATTTGATAATATTGATTCACCCCCCTCTCTTAGTATTATTTCCAACAACATAAAAAATTGAACCACACCAAGAATAAACCTCTAACTGATCAGATATATTTAGCCACCCACAATAATTTTTAGGTCTACACAATAATATATCATTGGATAAAACATATGGAATCATCTTTTGAAGGTGGAATTGAATAAGTGGTCACTCATATGGAACTTTAATTCTCCCTCTAGGGTATTACTAATAACATGACGAAACTTAGGGTGGTGTCCTATATTTAGATAAATATTGAAGGAAATGATGGGAATGTTATAAAAAAATCCTATCAAGCTACCTTTCCTGAAGTTAATTTGTTAAAATTGTGTGTGTATGTTTTGAGATGGATACTTATTATTTGTCTAACTTACTAAGTTGCATGAAAGTGACTTAGTCACTAATTTTAGAGCATCTTTTGAGAAATTAGCCATCCACATAGAAAACATAACTTATTCCTTCTATAGAGATTGTTTCATTTATTGTCTCAAGGAGGAGATTCAAGAACAAGTCAAAATGCAATGTCCTACTACATGGTTAGAAGCAACCGAGAGAGCTTTAAAATATAAAATGGTGAATAATATGAAAATAAAATAACTAACATTCATTCCTTTTAGTCGTCCTCTCCAAGGTAATTCACGAAGCACAACTCTTGCTCATCCCTTAAGTGTTCAAAGTTTGTCTTTGTTATAAATGGAATACCACCACAAACGTGGACTTTGTTACAATTGTGATGAAAAAATGCTCTAGGTCATAGGTGTATGTTATGAACATGAATATATAAAAAATAAATATAATTAATAATGATAACAATAATTAATATAATATAAACCCGGATGCGGGTGACACGTTGATAGCAGCCAGCCACGTGACCGCCACGAGGAGCCTTCGGCGCGAAGGCAACTTGACCAGCGCTTAATGAACTACATTAAGAGCGCATTCAATGGCATTCAATGCCATTCCCATCACCCGAACTACCAAGGAATTAAGACAGCAGAAGCCAGAATGTCTAGGCGCGGAGAGTTAAGTTTGACAGGCCTGTCTGAACAGGCAAGGGATTTCAGCTCTGCTCTGCACGAGAATGTGGGTTTGTGGGCAGAGAAGGAGAGAGTAGGAGCGGGTAAGCCCAGAGGCAAACCCAATTTCTGGTCAGGGAAGCAGAATCGCTTCAGGGGCAGAGAGCAGTTTGAGATTTGGGCCTCACTGTTACAATTCATCACAGAAAGGCGAGCAAAGCAAATCCTGTTACAACATTACAGGTTAAGGATGCCTCTCAGAGGCCACGCTTCGCCGCGTAGAGGTAGGAATCAGGGTCAGAGGGGGAACCCTGGTAGCAGAGGCGTGCATAGCCCGCGGCGTGTCTCCCCGTTGGCTTATGCCTCGCCCAACTCTCCTGGTTCTGACAATTCCAACTCTGATATTAGAAATTCGGTGCAGACGGTTAAGTTCAAATACTTCCGTCGCACCAACAAGCCAATTGTCTCTACGTTAATTACTGTGGTTTTTACGGAGGAAGATGGAGAAGAAGGTAAGGGAAAGGGGATTTCTGAGGAGCAGGAGCCAAGCACCAACAATTCCTCTCAGAGCGGAAGCAAGGAAGAAAGCTCCTACCTACCTTCCTCTCAGAGCAAGCTCAAAGAGGAAAGCACAGGTGTTCATTCAAAGGAGCAGAATGAAGCTCTCCGTGAAATCTGTAGCATTATGGATATGGAAATTACCAGTTCAGTTTAGCATCAGGAGACGGACCCCCAAGCTAAGAAGATGCTTGCACGCTTCTTTGGAAGTCGCCTGTATCCTATTCTCCCTCCAGGAATTCTAAGGCTGGAGGACATACCAGCGGGTATGGAAGTGGTTTGTGTGCCTGATCCAGAACGGGAGGAAGATGAATGGGAGGCAGAGCAGCAAGCAGCTAAGCAGAAGGAAACAGAGAACCAAGCGGCAGCCAAGGAGGGGAAGGATTAAGGCACTTCTCCAGCGGTTTTGTCTATGGTTTTGTTACGACGGCCACCTGCGCTCAGCCTGCCTATGGTTTTTTGGTTACGTGTGCCACCTGTGCTCTGTCCAGGAAGCGTCCAGCATGCCACCTGCGCTCAGCCTGCCTATGGTTTTTTTGGTTACGTGTACCACCTGTGCTCAGTCCGGGAAGCGTCCAGCATGAAGAATCTTCGACGTGTGTCCTCAATCCAGTGTCCCTTATCTAACAGGCATCTATGCTTTGTTTAGTCTGTTTCTGTTTATGTATTTTGTTTAAATTCCATGTCATTATGTCTAAAACTGTAGACTGGAAGTGTAATTGTGAGAATAGGCACTATGTCAATGCCTGTAAACACAAATTTTGGTTGGGAACACTTGATAGAGAGATGTTCATTTGCTCTCAGAGGTTTCGACCTCTTGTATATATTTTTTTCATTTTCTTAATATAAGTAGTTCAACATTTGCCCAGAAAAAAAATAAAAATAAAAATAAAAATAAAAATAAAATAAAAATAAAATAATAAAATAATAATAATAATATAATAATAATAATATATAATAATTAATATAATATAAGTAATAATTATGAAAGGGCAAGTCCTAAAAGAAATGACTCTTTATGAACAAACACTCCCCTTAGGTATATATAAGGAACCCTATTGTACTCTCATCATCAAATTTTCTACTATCAATTACTTAAATATATTTATATATTGTCCACATGGATTTATTTATATTCTAAATATTTTGAATATTTTGTGTGATAACGAAATTTGTTCATATCATTTAGTACAAGAGCTTTGTTATTTTATCCAACCATATGTTGAATTTTGGTAGCTCGGGGAGAAATTTCCTCCTTTAGGAAGGCTTCCTCATATGGAAAAGATCCTTTTAGCCCTTGGAAGAATTTAATTTTCATGTGGAAAATTATTATTTTTAATGTGAAAACCACTTCTGCACAAAGGTTCAAGTTGGCCTGGGTAAGGAAAACCCACCTCTTCAACCAAATATAAATAGACCTCATCTCACATCACTTGAAGGCATCATTCACGCATCACATCTTCTTTTGATTGGTTCATACAAATTTGAAATTGTAGGTTTGAATTCACACGTGAGAAGGGAAGGAAGACATTTCCATTTGCTGCATTGACTTTCTGTTTTGGGTCTTTGATCAACATTGGATTTTGGGATTTTGTGTATGGTTTGAATCTATTTGAATTGGGATGTTGGATTTGTCTTTGAGGATGAATTCAGGAGTAAGGAGATCAAACTTTTCTAAGGACTTTGAATCTATTTGACTATGAACTTGAGGCTTCCCTTTGACCACAAGGTTGACTTTGACGTTTACCTATTTCAGAGGCATATTTTGGGACTATTTTGACTGAGCTAAAGAGGCCGAGTTTTTTGCTGCCTAGTATGAAATTTTTGGAGGCTGATTTGATTGTTCACCAGGACTGGTTAGGGCATCTTTGATTGTTGTTGATTTTGACAAGAACTTTCATATTTGACTTTTAACCTGATTTGAATTTGGGCTCATCATTGATTTGATATTGGATGGTTGATTGGCCAAGTCAAAGATTTTACCTTTGACTTATTGTTTGATGTACTTGGACATTGTATCTCTTTGCTGAAAATTTGATGAGAATCTAATAAAAAAATAATTTTGAAAGGATTCCCCCCTTGTGGGGTTTTCCTCTAGTCTTTGACCAAATTGCAGTGTCTCTATTGTTCTTGGCTATCTTTTATTGCACATCTTGATTTACTGTTCTATCTACAATTGCTTATTGTGTTGGAATACTAAATGTATTAAATAAAGTGATTGCTAATTGAAGAAGAATTGTAATAAGTGATTGTGTTAAGCATAGAAATTTGGAAAATTAACATGGTATCGAAGCCGAGGTGAAGACAAGCCCAGGGAGACAAGAGACAAAATCAATCACCTTTGAAGGAATTTCATTAGAAGAAGCTTATTTTGGTCAAGGTGTCTTCATCATACTTCAAGGATGGAGAGAAGATGAATGACTCATCAATTTTGCTGCTTGGAAAATTTGATTGGAGGTGACCTTGGATGAGAATGATGTCTTGGAATATGTGGAAAGAAAGGTACCTAAGCCTTTGGAAAATGATTCTACTGTTGTTAAGGCTAAGTATAATAAATGCAAGATAGAAGAAAAGAAAATTATCATTGATTCTTTGAAACATCATTTGCTTACTTATATCTTGAAGTTGAAGAAGTCCAAGGAAATCTATGATAAGTTGTTCTAGATGTATGAGGTCAACAATTTGAACCATATTATTTCCTTGAAGAATCAACTCAAGGACATCAAGATGAAAAAGGGGGAGACTGTGCAATCATATTTCACGAGAATATCTCAACTCAAGGATCAATTGTTGACTGCTGGAGAATCTACATTTGATAGGGAACTGGTATGCATTGCTCTTGGAGGCCTTCCTCTAATTTTGAAACATTTATTACAACTATTAGCAATAATGACATGTTCTCGACATTTTATGAACTAGTGGGAAAGTGTAATCAAGAAGAGACTAAGATTATTTATAGAAGGAGAATTCAAAAATGTGAAGAGGGAGAATCCTTTGCATTTGATGCTTAAGACAAGAAGAGGAAAGGATGAGGAAGACAATATAATTCAAGAAAGTTTGATCCAACATCTAGGGACGCTAATAGAAGAATGGAAAGGGACAAGGAATTGTTACATATTCAATGTTTCAATTGTCATAAGTGAGGTAACTATCCCAAGGTTTCCCTGAGAAGAATGATGCTCCTAGATCCTACAACAAAAATTGTGGCTATAATGACAGCATGTCTAACTATAGAATAAGAAGAGACACTCCTAATGATCATCATGAAGGATGACGTCCTCAAAATATATCAAGGAATTCAAGGTATGGGAATAATGTCACTACTACTCAATCTGAATATTTTCTTATTTCTTCTCTTTCTAGTTCCTCTCCTCTTGATTCGTTTGATAGCTGGTTGGTAGATAGTGGGGCTTCTAGACGCTTCATAGGCTATCATGAAGTCCTCTCAAAATTGGTTGAGAGGGATACAAATTTGAAAATTATTCTTGGGGACAATTATACTTATTCTGTGAAGGGCTTTGGTTCTACTTCATTTCATTTTGATTATGGTGAAACCATACATTTATATCTTCCTTGGAAGACAAAGGGATGATATTTTTCTTCATAAGAATAAAGGTCCTTACTTGAACTATGGAATCTCACATGAGGGATGCATTCACTTTGGGATTGAGAATTGAAGGAATTTACAGAGTCAATGGAAGACCAATTTGAGCATTGGTACATGATAGTAATAATCAAAGTAAGCTATGCACCGAAGGTTTGATCATATTCACTATGAATCCATGGCTACAGTAAGGAGGATGGTTGTGGAATGATTGAGGTTTAATCTAAACATGGTGGAGTATGTCTGGGAAGTGCTAGTGGAAATAAGACAATGGGACAATTACCTTCTAGTAGGAGCATGACTAGTGTGTTGGAGAACGTAACTAGATTTAGTCTTCATAATGAATTTTGTAATCATGACATTGTATATTTTATACAAGAAGAGAAAATAATTTTTATGTAAGCATGGGTTTCATGCTCAAAGTCTCGGTCAAATCATGTTCTTAATGCTTCTAGGGATTGTTTAGTTTTTTTTTTTTTTGTCATGTATTTTAGTGCTATTTGGACATGTTGTAATAGAGAAAAGTCATTATTTTTAAACCTTAGAAAGCCAAATTTTTCTCCAAGACCAAATTGACCATGCCATGATGAAGTCATCCTAGAAGAGACCTATTCAATCCCACAAGAGGACTATAAATAAGAAGAGACCTTGATTCATTTTGAGCACTTCATAAGTTCGATCTATAATAGCAAGAAGAAGTCTAGGAGGAAAGAAGAAGTCAAAGCGAAGAAAGAAAACTTGAAAACTTATCTTTTTTCTATCCATACATGCAAGCATATTAGGGTTTCTGGGTTAATTGTAGGGTCAATAGTTGCAGGCTAAAGTTGGAGATCTGAAGTGAGGGAGGAAACCTGATTGGAGAAAAATATGAAGAGGTTGAATTTCGTTCACCTTAGTAAATTTTTTCTTGTTTGAAGGAGATATTGTTGGAGGGATAATTTGGTGCTTGGAAGGAATTTTGGCTTTGGTATTTGGGTCTTGGAAGTCTCATTTTGATTTGATTCTATAAGAAGAGAATTATTCTGTTTTGGTTTTCCCCTTTGAGGGGTTTTTCCCTAGCTTGGGGCTCATATCTTGTGTACTTTGTATCTTTGTGATCTTCATTGTTTTTGTTCATTGCTTGATGAAGAAGAAATTAAAGAAATAAAAGGGCAACTAATATCACAAGTAATTATCAAGAAAGGAACGTCAAATATAATCTACAAATACTTTGATTTTACAATATGGAATTAGAGCTAAGGTGAAAGAAGGAAAATGGAAGATCAGAAGGAAATGGAAGATCACTTCTTTGTTGACCTCTTGGTTGAAGAGAAATCTATAAGCATTCGTCTACTCTTTATTCTCAATGGCAAGGTTTATGAAGAAAGGTTTCAAGTCTCTTGGGAGCCTCCTTGTAACTATCAAATAATACATCTTGAATTACATCTTCAAGCTAGCAAAAGAAGTGATGGATGGAAGTTTCTTCTTTGCTCTCACAAGTACTTTTAAAGATGATAATATATGGGTTATTGATAGTGTAGCTTCTAGAAATATGATAGGTGAATGAAATCAACTCCAAAATTGATCAAAAGGAACCTCTTCTCATTTAGTCAAACTCAGAGATAAGAAAAAATACCCAGTGAAAGGGATTGGATCTACTTCGTTAGAGATAGAGACCAATAGAAGCATTCTTCTCAATAATATACTCTATGTTCGAGGTTTGAAGTTTTTTTTTTTTTTCTATTTCTTTCCTAGAAGATAAAGGTGATATGATTTATTTTGTTGATGGAAAAGTTTTGGTTTGGAGAAAGGGATATAGTATTGAACACGCTAAGATAATTGGGATTTGTGACAGGACGTTTTACATACTTCTTACACCTCTTTCTCAAGCACTAGCACACTTGGATGCTATCCCTTTTTGAACTATGATATAGAAGGTATGGACATCCTCACTATAAGATATTGCCATATCTAAATCAAATGGTCGTTGGAATCCATGAATGGAAGGAGGAACATGAAGGAATATGTAAGGGATGTGTTCTAGTCAAGAATGTGAAGAATCCCTTTGCAAGAAGTGATACAAGATCCAAGAACATCTTCGACCTCATGCACTCTGATGCATGTGGACTTATTGAAATAAAATCTCTTTGAGATCATCAATACTATGTGACATTTATTGATGATTACTATAGGAAAACATGGATGTACCTCCTTAAGAACAAAGATGAGGCATTTGAGTAATTTAAAAAATTCAAGAATGAAGTAGAAAATCTAACAAAATGGAAAATAAAGACACTAAGGTCAGATAATAGTGGAGAGTACACCTCCAAAGAGCTTATAACATTTAGCAAGGAAGCGAGAATAAATAGGGAGCTAATTTTTCCTTATAACTGTGAACAAAATGGTGTAGCTGAAGGGAAGAACATATAAATTGAAGAATGTGTGAGATCCAGGCTTCATGATCAAGATCTCCCTAAGTTCTTATGGGGAGAAACATTTGCAAGAACTGTCTACTTGCAAAATCGAAGCCCTCATAAATCCTCAATAATATGACTCCAAAAGAAGCATTTACAGGAAATAAGCTTAGTGTGGATCATCTTCGAATAGTTGGATGGCCAATTTATATGCACATTACAAAGGACAAGAGGAAGAAATTGGATCCTACAAGTACAAAATGCATCTTTTTTGGTTATTGTGCTTCATCAAAAGAATAAAAAATCTACATCAAAGAGGATCATCATATTGAAGTAAGTAGAGATGTCATCTTTGATGAAAATGTATCTTGCAAGAGATCCAAAGATATTTAAGTTGATTTTGATGAAGAAGAGGTACCCATTTTGAGGAAATCTCAAAGGATGACAATGTTAAATATCCTAAATCTATTCGTGAAGATGTTGAAGGACCTAGTGAACCAGTGCATCATGTTGTCATTCCAAAAACTCGTAAGAGACATACTTGGTTGAAAACAACCCTACAAGAGGCAGAGGGACATGCAACAAATAAGGGAACTTCCAGAGAAATTTAGAGACCTAAAATGTATTTTGGTTATGCAACTTATATGAAAATCCTCATTGAGGTTTGACCCTCCTCCTATGAAGATGAAACTAAACATCTAGAATGGAGGAATGAAATGCAAGAAGAATACTAGTCAATTATGAAGAATGATGTCTAGGAAATTGTTCCTATACCAAGTGACAAATATGTTGTCACTTCTAAATGGATATACAAGATACATCATGCATTGGATGGGAGCATTGATAAGTGTAAATCTATATTTGTGGAAATAGGCTTTTCAATAAAGGAATGTATCAACTATGAATAAGCCTTTACTCCTACAACAAGATATACAACTATTAGATCACTTGTTTCTTTGGTTGCCACCATGGGATGTAACATTTATCAAATGGATGTTAAAACAACTTTTATGAATGGGACCATTGATGAAGAGATGTATATTGAACAACTTCAAGTATTCAAAGTCCATAAAAGGGAGACACACATCTGCAGATTGAAGAAAGTTCTGTATAACTTGAAACAAGCACCTAAAGCATGGTATGCCAAGATGGATGCATATATATTGAGACTTGGTTTTGTCAAGAGTTATGCAGATCCTAACCTCTACATCAAATTGGCAAAGGATGAAACTAAGATCAAACTTTTATATGTGGATGATTTACTTGTTATAGGTGTCGAAGATTGAATTCAAGAATGCAAGGGGCAGTTGGAAACTAAATTTGACATGAAGGATCTTGGGCTTATGCACTATTATTTGGGACTAGAAATTTGGAAAAAATATGGTGAAATATATCTTGGTTAAGGAAAATATGTAATCAATATATTGAAAAAATTTGGCATGATGAATAATAACTCAATGAAAACTCCTATAATTACTAATCTAAAGAAGTTGAGGAGTTCAAAATCTAGTCTGATGGATCCTACATGCTATAGATAGTTGATTGGTCCCTTAATGTAGCTTGTGAATGCTATACCTAACATTTGTTTTGCAATAAATGTCCTTAGTCAATTTAAGATGGAGCCAAAGAATGACCATTGGATAACAACCAAACACATCCTAAGATATATTTGGGGGACCATGCATCATTGCCTTAGATATGCTGGTAATGATATTCATCTATTGGGATATACACATTTTGAGTGGAGTGGCAATGAGATAGACGTTAGAAGCACTACCAGTGGATGCTTTAGTTTGGGATCCTCCATGATCTCATGGACGAGTAGAAAGAAAGATACTGTTGATTTCAGTAGTGTTGAAGTCAAGTACACTGTTACAAGTGAAGTTTGTAGAAAGGTTAGTTGGCTTTGAAAGTTGCTATCAGAGTTATTTGAAGGACCATTAAGCCCTAAAATTATACATTATGAAAACCAAAGTTGCATAGAATTGACTGAGGACCCAACGTTTCATGCTAGGACGAAGCATATTAACAATAAGTACCACTTTATCAGAAACTTGGTATGAGATGAGGTCATGAAGCTACATTATATTCCTACAGATGAATAGGTAGCCGATATTCTGACAAAGGTACTACCATACAAGAAGCTTGAGTACTTAAGAAAACTTGGTTTGGTGAATAACTCTTCCTTGATTGAGAGGGAGTGATGATGGAAAATATATTATCTTATTAATGTGTCATGCACTAGACCAAGACTAACAATTGTACATCTAAGTGAAGGCCATGCAGGGAGAATGGAGTCTGAAGGATTGGATAAGAATCATAAATTAGTACTTATTAAGGATTGGGAAATCCAAGATAGAAGTAGTCTCATAGATCGATACTCTTTGAGGATGAGGTAGGGCATCCAAGAAGAGGATTGATATTCTTTGAGGATTGGGAATCCAAGATAAGAATAGTCCTAAAAGGACATACCTAGTGAATATCCGAATGGGGTATGTGCCTTAAGATGACGTGTGGTGTCTCACATGAATCCTCCCAACATTATGCTCTGTTACAAGAAGACTTTGTCACTTAAAGCCTTGTTGACAATGCTGGTTGTGATATTGATGCTTAAAATATGGCTTATCAATATGAATCTTCTTATGAGAATACTTTAAGTTGAGAATCCTTGTACCTCTTGATGGGATTATGAATACCTCCAAAGTTAAGAGGGATTTTTGGAGAATGTAACTAGATTCGGTCTTCAAAATAAATTTTGTAATCATAACATTATATATTTTATATGAAAAGAGAATTTGTTATTATTATTTAAGCAGTGGTTTCATGCTAAAAGTCTAGGTCAAAGCTTGCTCTTCATGCTTCTAGAGCTTGTTGAGTCAAATATTTTTTTGTCATGTATTGTAGTCCTATCTCTAGACATGTTTAAATTCTTATTTTTAAGTCTAGAAATCCAATTTGTCCTCCAAGACCAAGTCAACCCTGTCATGTTTAAGTCGACCTAGAAGAGGCCTATTCAACCCCACAATAAGGCGATAAATAAGAAGATATCTTGACTCATTTTGAGCACTTCATAAGTTCAATTTGCAATAGAAAGAAGAAGGCAATCAAGAACAAGAAGTATAGGAGGGAATAATAAGTAAAAGAGAAGAAACAAAACTTGAAAATTTATATATTTTTATGTCCATACATGTGAGAAGATTAGGGTTTCTAGGCTAATTGCAAGGCCAAGAGTTGTGGGCCAAAGTTGCAGACCTGAAGGGAATGTCAACACCTAATTGGAGTAGAATATGGATAGGTTGACTTTCATTGACCCTAATGAACTTTGTATTATTTGAAGGAGATCTTGTTGGAGGGCTTATTTGGTGCTTGGAAGGAATTTTGGTTTTGGTCTTTGGGTCTTGGAAGTCTCATTTTGATTTGATTCTATAAGAAGAGAAGTATTCTTTTTGGGTTTTCCCCTTGGAGGGGTTTTTCCTTGGCTTGGAACGTATATATTGTGTACTTTGTATCTTTGTGATGTTCATTGTTTTTGGTAATTTCTTGATGAAGAAGAAATAAATTTAATAAAATTCCAAATAATATCACAAATAATTATCAAGAAAGGAAAGTCAACCCTAATATACAAATACTTTTATTTTCCAACACAGTGCTATTCTACAACTCATACATTTTAATCTATGTGAACCCATGTTGGTGAAATGTTTTGGTGGATACCTATACTATATAATATTCATAGATGAATTCTCCTGTAAGACATGGATATTATTCTTGAAGCATAAGGATGAGGAATTTGATATGTTCAAGGATTTCAAGGCACTGATAGAGAATCAAACCAGGAAGAGAATCAAAGTATTTAGGTTTGATAATGGTGGAGAATTCATTTCAAATGAGTTCATTAAATTTGCAAGAATGCTGGAACCAATAAGGATACCATCGTACCATATAAACCTGAACAAAATGGAATAGATGAAAGAAAGAACAAAATAATCGTGGAAGCTTCCCTAGCCATGTTGCATGATCAAAAGTTGTTGAAATTTCTTTGGAGTGAAGCTACAAATATAGTGGTCTATGTTAAAAAAGAGAGTCCTAAGCAAGCCTTAGGTGACAAGAATCCCGAAGATTTTTTCTCAGGTATCAAGCTCGATGTTGGACATTTGAGGATCTTTGGTTGCCCCATATAATTTAATGTGCTTAAGGATAAGAGCAACAAGTTGGAAGATTTTGGAAAGAAAGGTACGTTTGTTGGTTACTACAAAAATTCTAAAAGATATAAAATATATGTGTCTGGTCAAAGGAATCTAGAGTTTAGTAGGGATGCGACATTCGATGAAGGTGCTACCCTTATGAAAACAAGGTAAACTCCTCCTCCTGAAAATTTTGAGAAAAACGATGATAACATGGATCTACTAGAAGGTCCTTCTATGCCTGAGCTTGAGACTGATGTTGCTTATGATTCCTTGGAACCCATGGACCCCTTGGATCCCCCTCCAAGTGATCCTGCCATTAGGAAGAGATCTTTATGGCTTTGTGACACCTTACAAGATGTTGAAAGACACTCTTCTAGAGGAACCTTCAAAGAAATCAAGAATCCATGTCGATATCAGGGTTATGTTGTGGCTATGAGAAACATCATACAGGTTGAACCACACACCTTTGAAGAAGCGGTGAAAGAGAAGGTATGGAAAGATGCTATGACAAAGGAATATGAGTCTAAAAAAGGAATGATGTGTGGGAAGTAGTTTCGATGCTTGAAGAAAATTCAATTGTGACTTCAAATGGTTTTACAAGATCACACATGGAGGGATGGAATTATTGATAAATATAAGGTGACGTTCATAGCTAGAGGTTTATCTCCAAAAGAGGGAGAATACTATGATGATAATTTTGCACTATTTTCCTGCTACACTAATATTTGATCTATTGTTGCGCTAACTACTAGGCAAGGATGGACTCTTATGTTGGCATTATGATACAGGTGTTGTCCTTGATGGCAACTCACTCATATGACCGATCATAGTGCAGCAGGTCAATACCAAATATTTAATGATTAGAGAGAGGTATACATAGGTTCACCTTGACAAAGGAGCGTATACACATGGGTTAACAAACCAAAATGAGCATATAATGTGCACATGCAATTTCACAGAAGGAAAGATGCATACATGTTGGAAAACTAATTTTGGTCCGAGGTATTTGGTCCATGATATTTTGATCCATGGTATTGGTCCAAGGCATCTGGTCCGAGGTATTGACCCCAGGTATTTGGTCCAAGGTATTGGTCCTAAGTGGTTTTGGACCATGGTATTGAGAAAGGCCTAAAACTATAAAAGGAGGAGAAGATCATTAGGAGAAGTGTGCAAGTATTGAATATCTGATGAAGTGGGAGATCCAGTATGCAGGTTATGGGTTTGTGATGCTTTGCTTGATCTGAACCAAGGATGCACCTATGTGAATGATGATGGATGATGGATTGGGATCATAAGGCTTGGAATGTATTATCATTATGTGGTTTGATCATGGATAGACTAGATTTGAATTACTGATGCATGTTTATTCTATAAATGTTATGATTTGGGTATGAATGATGTCTAGAATAGCTGCAAAGTTATGAGCTAATATTTGTAGATCTGTACGCGTGTTCACTTTGGTAAAAACACGTATACAAATTGGTTCAACTCATAAAAGTAGTGTATACATTATGAAATATGATATCTGAATGTGTAGATTGTTCTAGTGGTTGTTGCAGAGTTCTGGGTTCTGCTCTGTGTTCTGGTGATAGGTCTTCAGCGATTCAGTGTTGGGTGATTCAGAATTTAATGATTGGTTGTTGCAATGGTTGTATTGCAGTGGTGATTGATTTTGAGCTTCAATGTTTTTGTTGGGTCTAGTATGAAAATTGGATGAAACACGACTTTCATATATTGGTGTTGTGTTCCAAGAGTATCCAATCTGAAAATTTATGAAACGTGGTCCCTGGAGGAAGAGTGAAGGTTGGAGCCTTCAGTAGGCTGGTGCCTACATACTGGTAAACATATCGGCTAGTACAAGAGTTAGGGGGTTGGAGCTCCCTTCTAGTAGTAGTTGGAAAAGAGAGAGGGTTGTAGCCTTCTATAGACCGACGCCTACATACTAGTAAATATATCGGTTAGTACAAGAGCCAGGGGGTTGTAGCTCCCTTCTAGTAGAAGTTGGAGAACAAGAGAAGGTTGTAGCCTTCTGCAGGTGGGTGCCTACGTATTGGTATGAATCTACACCAGTAAAAGATTGTAAACAGGTTTTTCTTATATTAAAAGAAGATAGTAGTAGGTGGTTTTTGTCCCGCATTGGGTTTCCACCTTATACCATGGTGTTCATGTGTGTTTCTTATGTGTGATTACTTGTTCTATTTTTACTGCACCTGGTTACTAATTATATGGTTAATGAAGTTTTGATGCACTGATTAAAGATCAACATATGATGAATTAACTGAATCATAAGTTTGCTAAATATACACTAGTTGCATTAACCACAGTTGCGCATACACGCGAGTTCCCTTAACTGAAGTAGTGTATATGAATCTGATTATGGAAATGAAAAAGTTATTGATTTTCTAATACTAATTCATCCCCCCTCTCAGTCTTATTTCCAACATATTCACCAAATGGATGTGAAGGCCGCATTTCGACATGGTATTATTTAGGAAGAAGTATATGTCGAGAAACCATAGGGTTTTAAAGTACATGATAGGAAGACACACATATGTAGCCTAAAGAAGGAACTCTATGGATTAAAGTAGCCCCCTAGGGATTGGTATGAATGCATTGGTAGCTACTTAATGAAGCTTGGATTTATGAGAAGAAATGTCGACCCGAACCTCTACTTCAAAGTTATCCAAGGTTTGCCCCTGATTTTGGTTTTATATGTTGATGATTTATTCTTAACAGTTGGAGAGCCTCTTATTTTTTGAGTGTAAGAGGGAGCTAGAATTTGAATTTGATATGAAAGACCTTGGATTGATGCACTACTTCCTGGGATTAAAGGTGTGGCAGAGAACTAGTGATATTTTCCTTTCACAAGGAAAATATGTTGTAAAACCGTTGAAAATATTTGGGATGGTGGAATGTAAGTCTATGACCACATCGATGGAGATGAAATTCAAGGAGTTATGTGCAGAAGCTCCCGGAACTGACTTGGAAAATCCCTTTGAGTGTCAATAATTGATTGGGGCATTGATGTTTCTTGTGAAAAATCGACCAAACATATGTTTTGCTGTCAATAGTTTGAGTCAATTCATGACTGATCCACTGCATGATCATTAGGTTGTTGTCAAGCATGTGCTGAGATATTTTCATTGGACTATCAATCTAAGACTAAGATATACTATTGGTGATGTGAGACTTCATGAATACTCTAATGTTGATTGGGATGGAAAAGTTATTGACATGAAGAGCACATCATGATGTTATTTTAGTATTCGATTTTCCATGATATCTTAGATTAGAAGGAAGTAGAATTTCATTTCCCTTAGAACATATGGGGTTGAATATATAACTTCTAGCATGGATATCTATGAGACAATATAGTTGAGGAAGCTCTTTGGATAGATATTTGAGCAGGTTCTGGATACAACAATGATATATTGCAATAAAAAGAGTGTGATATGACTAACAGAGAATATCATGTTCCATGACAAGTCCAAGAACATTGAGATTATATATCACTACATTTGAGATATGGTGTAGAGAGGAGCCACGAGACTCCATCACATTTTGACTGATGAACATAAAAAAATATTCTCACCAAGGCTTTGTTGAAATGAAAGTTCTTGATCTTCAAAGAGAATCATGGATTGCTAGATGTGACCCTCCCAGATAAGGGTCCTGATTGATTAAGGACACTGAGGTATTCTCTTCCCCCCTATTTGAGCTCCCAAGGAGAGGAATTGATCTGTAAATCTCTTGGGGTTGAGGGATCTCTGGACAATAGGTGTGTGTGATCCTTACCCTTTGTGGTAGGTTAAGTATCTCCCCTATTGTCACTATAGGGTGTGTGTGATCCTTGTATTCTATGATAAGTCAGGTATCTCCCCCTATCAGGTCTAACATAGTATACTCTAGTTGGCATCCTACCCAGAAGATGGGCTTGTTGTAATTGTCCCTCCCCATCTGACCGATGGATGAGGAGACTTAGGTGTGTTTGATCCTTACCACTGGTAATTCAGGTATCTCCCCCAAGTTAGAGGATGCAGGTGCTCCACCACTTGACTCTTGAGGGTTAAGGTTGGAAGATCAATAGATGATGGTATGGTTGTGATCCTTGCCTCTTATGGTAATTTTTATCTCACCCATTATCATTGGATATAGGGTGGAAAATTTATCTCCCCTGTGATGATTCTTCTTCTTTAGATTTGAGAGTGTTCAATGGATGAGAAAATATGAGATATGACATGATATAATGATGATGAAGATAGGACATTTGAGATGAGATTTATGATGCATTCAGAAATTCCTTCCTAACTGAGAGGGAGTGTTGAATTTTTACAGCTCAGGAAAAAATTCCCTCCTTTGGGAAGGCTTCCTCATCTGGAGAAGTTCCTTCTAGCCCTTGGTAGAATTTAATTTGCACAAGTAAAAATATTATTTTTAATGTGAAACCCACTTCTGTACAAAATTTCAAGTCGATTCGGGCAAGGAAAATCCACCTCTTCAACCACATATAAATAGACCTCATGTCACATCACTTGGAGGCATAATTCAAACATCACATCTTCTCTTGATTGGTTCATACAACTCTGAAATTGCAGGTCTGAGTTCACACATGTGAAGGGAAGGAAGACATTTCTGTTTGCTACATTGAATTTCTATTTTGGACCTTTGACCATTGTTGACTTTTGGGATTTTTGATTTGTCTTGTATGTCGAATCTAGGAGCAAAGAGATTTAAATTTTATGAGCACTTTGACTCCCTTTGGCTGCACCCGAGTCTGCCCTTTTATTGTAGGGTTGAATTTGACATTTACCAATTTCAGAGGCATATTTTGGGACTGTTTTGACTGAGTTTGACTAAGCTAAAGAGGTCAATTTTTTTGCTAGGGATTGTATTGAGAGCTGGATAGCTTGTGAGCTAAAGCTTTGTGTAATCCTGAGATATTTCCACTTGTATGATAATACAAAGATCGGGGTTTTTAGCTGAGGCTTTCCCGAGAGTATTTCTTCTGTGTTCATGTGTATGATTTCTTCTTCTCTGTTATATGTGTTTTGATTGATCTAGCTCAAATTGATTAAACTTCTGCAAAGTTTGTTGTAGAAGTAGATCTTGTATTTTTCTTTAGTATATTGCATAATCTGTTGATCTACAGTGGGAATTTCTACATGGTATCAGAGCTAGCTGATCCATAGAGAAATTTCTACATGGTATCGGAGCAAAGATGATCAAGGAAGAACAATATAAAAGAAGTTCAAAGTTCGAAGTTTGTGATTTTTGAATATAGAAATCGAGTTCTTATCACATCTCTATTTCACCTATGGCGTTCAATAGTTTAAGATTCGAATATGCCCTTAATGGTAGTTCGAATTATATAGCCTGGAAGGATCGCATGGAAGCAGTCTTGGAGGATAACGGTCTAAAGGACTTCATTGATCAAGAAGTCCCCAAGCCAACTGATGCTACTGAATTGGCGGAATGGAGGAAATGTGTGGCTAGAGCAAGGAGAATTCTTCTGGAGGGAGTTCGAGACCACATAGTCTTGAGTCTCCATGGGAAGGAGACACCGTTTTCAATATGGAAAACATTAAAAGATCTATATCAAAATAGTAGTGATCAAAGCAAGCTGGCATTGAAGGACAAGCTTTAGAAGATTAAGCGTGAAAAGGGAGACACGGTCTCTACGTATATGAACAAGCTCACCACATGCAGGGATGAGATTGGAAGTGTAGGGATCATGACAGATGATGATGAAATGGTGAGTCTTGCACTCCTTGGTCTTCCTAAGAGCCGGCATAGCTACGAGGAATTGGTTAATGGAAGAGAGAAACTACCAGATTGGGAAAGACTTTGGTCGGATCTAAAGTAGGAGGAGATAAGAAGAAGCACCAGAGATGGCTCTTCATCCATGGAGGATGAAGAAAACTGCGCCTTATCAAGTAAGGCAAAGAAGGGGAAGGAGAAGGATTCTCTTTCCCAATCTAATTCTTCCCAAGGTGGGAAGAAGTTTGACAAATCAAAAGTGCAATGCTTTTGTTGTCATGAGGTGGGCCATTTTACTACAAATTTTCCACTGAGGAAATCCAAGAAGGGATCCATGGAAGGATCAAAAGGTGAGGCATTGGCCTCACAGTTCGAGTTGGATTTCACACTGTTCACATGCATGGTTTCATCCATGGTGGGAAGTGGTTGGTTGCTTGATAGTGGAGCTTCTTTCCACATGACTAGCGACAAGAGTTTGTTCAGTACTTTGGAGGAGAAAGATCTCCAAATACTCATAGCGATGGTTAATGATGAAAAATATAGTGTCTCAGGTGTAGGCACAATTGTTTTTCAGAGGGAGCATGGAGCTCACATTACCTTGACCGATGTCAAGTATGTACTAGGACTAAAGAGAAATTTGGTGTTGATCGCGATGCTGGAAGACAGAGGCTATGATGTAGTCTTCAGTAAGGGAAAGGTTTTCCTTAGACACATCATCACTAGACAAGTGAAGTAGATTGGTTCACAGGTCAAGAACCTGTATACTCTTGAGGTTCAAGATGCATGCAAAGCCTTGAGGAGAAAGGAAATTGATGGAGACTTGGTGGTTGAGAGGGAGAGTACATTCCCTCTCAACATGTAGTGCCAGAATAAGTCTTAGACAATTATGGAGGAGCCACGCTTGGTGAAGCAACTTCAGGAGGTTGTGGAGTAGCCACAACTAGAGAAACTGAGAGGAGATCAAGTGGAGGCATACACTCATGTAGAGACCTCCAATAGGGGAAATTTTGAGCCAAGTGGGCAAAGGGAGCACATGCATCCATACCTCTAGGTAGGAGGTGGGGCGATGTGGAGTGACAGTCCCAAGAAGTTTGGAATAGGGGCAGGATCATTGAGGTACCCAACCTCTTTGATTAGACTTTGCTATGGTAGCCCTGATGAGGAGTAGCAGGACTGGCTGAGTGGGTAGAGATAGATGCGGATGGAGCGGCAAAGAGAGCTACAGTGCAGTAATCTCAAGACAGTGCAGAGCTAGCAGGCTGCAACAATGCGAGAGGCACAGGAGTGTTTCACCAGTGTAGGATGACACGGAGAGGTGTGTGACAGTGCGATATGCATGGAGTGTTGCAACAAATCAGAGGTCACAGAGGGAGCACTTGTCAGTGGAAGAGGGAGCTTCAACATCAAAGGGTGTTTCTAGCCCAATGAAGAGGTCAGTTGGGAGATTTTTTTGTTTCTAGAGTTGCTGACGCCACACTTGGGAGAAGTGCAGAACATTCCAAAGGTATAGGATTGGGTTCGAGTTGAATGCCTTTCTTGTTGAGAGGGAGTGTTGAAAATGGCAACAAGAAATGCTAAAAATAGCACTACTATAAGTAGCAGTTTGAGTACCAGTGTTGGACATAGAGGCAAGGAAAGAAAAATGGAAGTGCTATAAATATCATTGCTAAAAATAGTAGTTCGGGATAGATTCCTATTTTAGTTAGTCCCTAAACTAAAATAGTGAAGTAAAATTCGAATTTGATCTTAGCAGCTGTTTGTAAAATAATTAATTAATTTATCACCATGAGTTAATTAGTTGTAGAAAATCAAACATGAAGTCTATGTGGGGACATGCAAAAATTTCTCTATTAATTGAGGAATTTATCCATCAGTTAAAGAGACAAGGATGGGTTGTAATTAGTTGGCTCAGTTAACTGAGTCAAGTCCAGTTAGATTAATTCAAACATTTTGTTGAATTAATGTGAGTTTAGTTAGATAATGCTTTCATGCATGTAACTACTGCACTTCAGATAACTAAATATTCTCTCATAAATAACTCATGCATGTCAGTTCAGTCAAAGACCCAGTTGAGATCAGAGGAAGGGACAATGTACTATCAGTTGGAGGAATTTTCCTATACAAGAAACTCATCCATGCAGAAGGAATTATCTCCTTCAAGTTTGTGCAGTTATTTCAGAGGTCAAAGCAGTGTGTGAGGGATTATTACACACAGGTGGCAACTTGAGGACTAAGGAGAAGCTGCACAAGGAAATAGGAGGCTTGGAGGGCAGAGGAGAAGGTTTGTGAGAAGCCTTTGACCATCTATAAGCAGCAGTGAGGGATTGTACTGAGAGCTGGATAGCTTGTGAGCTAAAGCTTTGTGTAATCCTAAGATATTTCCACTTGTATGATAATACAAAGATCGAGGTTTTTAGCTGAGGATTTCCCTAGAGTATTTTCTTTGTGTTCATGTGTGACTGAATTCTCATTCTCAGTTATATGTGTTCTATTTTATCTTGCTCAATTCGATTAAGCTTTCACAAAGTTTGTGGTATAAGTAGATCTTGTATTTTTCTTTAGTATATTGCATAATCTGTTGATCTATAGTGGGAATTTCTACATGAATTATTGTTAAAAAGTTCCATGTGAAAATAGAAAAGGATTTTTTTCAAATATAATTAAAACTACACATAATCTTGATTCCTCATTAATTGCCATTGGTGATTTACAAGCTCATGGTTTTAGAAACTTATGGTAATTTCCCATAGTATTTGCAAGATAAATAGAAACAAAAGAAATACAAATATCTCTTTACACGAATGATAAGTTTTATCTTTTTAAATGGAGGAAATTATCAAATGAGTTAAAAGTGTGTATGCACATATATTTAAGAGGTGAAGGGATATGTGTGTGTGTGTGTGATGTTGAGGGAAAAGTGTGTGTGTGTGTGTGTGTGTGTGTGTGCATTTGATGTTGAGGGAAAAGTTTTGATGCTTTACTAACAACGCTTTGAATCTCATAGGGATAAGTGAGATAATGAGAATTGGGCCTGGTTACTTAAAGCCCTTATTTAACTCCTACTAGAATATCTTGCAAATTTACAGATATTTATAATAAACGCAACAAAATTTTAAATACAACTAATCGAAAAAATATAAATTTGCAATTGGTGAAACTAAATAAAGCTCATCACATGTACAATAAAATAACAAAAAATATAAGTAGATTCACATGTCTACACCAACTGTCTAAAAGGACTATGCACACATTAAGTATTATGACATATGATAGCCAAATGATAGGCAACACATGTCACATATCTGCTTAGTATTTAAAAGCAATATTCTTAAAAATCTAAATAAATGTATGGAAAATATAAAATAGTCAATAAAATAATTTTATTGAATAAAAAATGGATGTACAACCAACTGTATTTTCAAATTTTTGTGAAGCTTTGGACTAGGAAATGATTTTAGAAGCCAAAGATGTTAAATATCCATACAAATGCAACCAAGTAGCATGAAAGAAGAAAAATAATGAAAGTTTATGGTTTGGAACCTTCTGATAAAACCATCTCCTTCAAATCTCTGTAAAAAGTACACTAATTAGCACTGAAAATAACTAGACCTTCTAAAAAGGAAAAATAGTTGCAGACAAACTAAAAATACCTTATAGGCACAAACAAGAAAATGATGTAATCACCACTTTCTTATCACTCCCCAAGAAATTTGTACTACTAATAAAATAGTTAGGCTCATCACTCAGAAAAAATACCTATAGCATCATAAAAATGACAACTTGAGCATATATCGTACCTCTCTTTAAATCTAAAAAAAAAAAAAGGAAAAGAAAAAAAAGGTCCTTTCCTCAATAGCTTCTTGTTCCTTTTGTAATCTCCTTCAATCGGTTACAAGATAATTTATTTCCTTTTCTTTAAATTTATTTAGTTTATATTTTTTTTAGGAGAAGAGGACTTTTGATGGAAACTTTCATATTTAAAAAAATATATATATTTTTAGTAGGTGAGGTCCCACTAAGCTCATTTCTATTCAAATATATCATTTAAAATATCACCTTATGACTGTCATAAAATTGAAATACAAATAGTAGGATGATAAAACTTTCAACATTATCCATCATCATTTACCACATCCTTTTAAAGCATCATCAAACAATATGTATCATCATCATCATAAAACATAATAATAATAATTTTGCATGAGAAATTTCAAAATCGGATATATGTCAAAAACCTTGTGTCTCCTTTATTCCCAAAGATTAGAAATATAACCAAAAAGATGATACAAATGTCATAAAACATGTCAAAAATCTAAATAAAAGGCAACCATAAATTCAAGTAAATGTCATATTCAAAGCAACTTTGGATACATATCTAAAATAATGCCCTCCCCTTTTTCTTCATTTTTCCTTTTTTTCACATATCTCAAGGTGAATAGCTGGGAAGGAAATATCTCTTCCTCCCTCATTTTCAGTCCTAGGTGTACTTGTATATGAATGAGTTGAAGTAGCTTGAGTGGAAGAGACAATAGGTGAGGCAATTATGGGTTGCTTTCTTGTAGGGGAAATTGGAGGCTTTTGTCTAGAGAAATGTTGAATATGAGACAAAGATGATGAGATATGAGGGACAATATTGGGTGATGGAATATCATATTGAGAAGTGGAGGGTTGGTGAGAAATTCCAAAGGTTGGTTTGATAGGGTTTGGTTCCCATCCATCTTGCCATTAAGGCTGCGACTATGGTGTTGGATGCAGCCCGGGCACCTCCATAATGCTCGGATGTGGTTGAGGAGAGTTGTGTGACATATGAGTAGTAGTGGAAGGTCCTCCTAGATACAAATGTCCCATTTGATTCAATTGATTGAATTCACATGATAAAAACTTAGACTACTGAAATAATAGCGTTCATAGATCTTATTTAATATAATAATTCAGGTACTTGAAACAAACATATGACATATGGAGTGATTGAAAGAAGGGAAGGAAGCTTGTGATTGAGAGGGTTTAATCATGCATGCGTATCAAAATATGAAACATTAGCTATCACTTATCATGTAGAATAAAAATTTATATAGTGTTTTTTTACAACTGCAACAATATACATATTAACAGTTTGCTGATATTATTTAAACAATTGAAGGGTGGTTTAGTAGCACAAGTCAGGAAAAAACCCACATTAGAACCATATTTTGGTTTTGAATTGTGAGAATAAGTTTTCTTGTTTTTCATGTTATTGCCCACATATTGTCAGAGGCCAACAAATAGGTGCATGAATCACATGAAACAATGAGAACTAATAGAGAATAACAAGATTTAGATGCTCGGAAGGTGATGAGTGAAAATATAACAAAATGACTTTAGGTACACATTTCAAAACAAAAGTTGCTTACAATGGAAATTTGGGTCTATTGTTTTAGACAAGTTACAAATTTTCTTCAAGATAGTCTTGAAAATCCCCAATCTATGATATGATAGGAACAAACAAGAAACATCAATGCTTATAGGAAGACGAATCAAATGCATGGTTGTGGGAGCCAAGGGGAGTTTTAATAGCTCATTAATGACTTTGAGGAAGCCATTAATTAGCCACATGGAACCATCACAAAGATGTCTAATCTGCTAGCAAGAATATGGAATTTAGCTCAGGGAAGAGCTTTGTCACAATACATTCAAAATGAGTAAGTGAAAAATACGAGTATTATCATAGACTAGTGTGACATAAAAGTTATAGGCCTAGTATTGCAATTTTTTTGTAATAGACTGATTGTGGTATGAATATTAGCGTAAAGAAAACATATTGTCAACCTATAACTTTAATATTAACAAAATTTAACAATAGTAAGCTCAACCCAAGTGAAGAAGTGAGAGGCGTTGGCATGTTGCTTCAAGTATAGGTATTGCATTGGGGTTTTTATGCAAAAAAAAGGTGGTTGGCCACAAATCAAGAGAATGAATCACATTTTAATATTGTGGGCTCAATCAAGGATGTATAGGTTCATACCTAGGGATGAAGGGTTGGGGTGATTTCATAGCCATCTAAAAACACCATTAAATGTAGTTGTAGAAAAATGAATTATTAGGTAGCAGATGAGTAGTCTCTACTTGCAAAAAAAGTAAAAATAATTAACCTAGAAAGACAATCAAGGGGTGCTTTGAAGGGGAAGAATTGAGGACTAATTATTCTTTCTTATATTTCATATGGTGATGGGATTCCCATGTTCACCCACTTTAGCTAACTCTGTTTTTCTTGGAGAATCAACTAAAAAAAGAAGTTATATTATGGCATTGATTCACTTGTATCATCATTCAAAATGCACGCTTCTTCTTTCAAAATGGTTGAACACATAAAAATATTGCTGGTGCGTGTATGCCTTTATGTTGTAAGTCATGCCAAAAATCTCTCAAATAGAGAGAACCCGTGAAAAATTACTATGCAAAGAGCCCATGAAGCAATATGCATGCATGGAATATAAGTGGAAATGAGTCAAAATAAAGCACAAGAATATGAAATGGAGTAGAAATAAGTAATGAATGATGGGATTAACCCAAAAATGTCACATAGACTAATCCATAACATATACACTACTTAATCAATTAGATTTAAAATGAGATTACTCTTCCAAGGAGTTGAAACAATGCATGCCTAGGTTGTTGAGCTCTTATATTGTTTTCTAATAAACCTAAGACCATTACAACACAATTTTCAATTACAATTCCATACAAATTTTCCTTAATATGCTAGTGTTTGAGCAAATCCCAAGGGGAGAGCTTCAATCGTAGTGTAGAGAGAATAAGGAGGTGGCTTGGTGGTTTGAATCCAAGGTTTGTCATCTTTCCATACATGAGGCATGCATCCCAAGGCATGCCTCGGGATGCACTTCATCAACCCAAAACATCCATCACTATAACAATAAGCTTATTTATCAATGAATCATAGATAACCCTTTCCTCTTTGTGCACCATCCAAACATCAACATGCACCTTATATAACATAGAAAGGTTTAATTATATGTCCCCAATCATAATGTATGTCATTAACAAGTTATATAGTTCCGAAATCAGATGCCCAAAAATATTATGTGACGACCATTATGATATTTTTGTTAAGTCTCTTTGAAAGAGATAGGGAAAGACTTCATAACACATAATTAACAACCTCAATATATAAGCCAACACATAATAAAATGAAAAGTGATTCACCTACATCATACATAATTAACTCAATTATCATGCTTCAAGACATGTGCTTTTAAAAAAAATGAGACCTACCATGAAGAAATTTATCATGTACCAATGATATCAAAATACAAATATTGTGTGCATTCATAAAAAAAAAGGGGTGAGATGATCATTTTCCATTCATTAGTAGAGGAATTCTTCCAGTTGAGGTTAACCATTAAGCTAACAATGAAACCAACACATCATATTTGATATTTTTGCCAATATGTTGTCATAAGTGCAAGACATCATAGGACATATTAAAAACCACAGTCATCATAAGTTTATGAACATTTAAACCAATCTGAGGATCACATCTCATTTCCTTTGGGGACCCCATCTACATAAAAGTTTTATTTTATTTTATTATATATTAAATTTTTGGAAGAGAGGCATCTTGCAATGGCTTGCGCAAATTTTCTAGGGTGCGGCATTCACAAGTCAATAGGTCATAAATCAAATTTTATAAAGGATTTTTTTAAATAAGCTATTTAAGTTTCTAAAATTACTAAATTACCAAGGGAAAGTAACACATACACATAAGAATATTCAGATATCTATATATATCTATATAATATATTATATATATATATATATATATATATATATATATTTCTTTTTATAGATTTTAAATTTGATTAAAGAACATAGTTGTCATCATCATAAAAATCTGACTATCATTTCAGAAAATTACTATCATATTTCGTTGAACATCAAACACTAATTTAATAAGACCCTTCCGTGAAAATATCAGACCACTGTACTATGATATTGGAACAACGAAGCACTCTTTGGAAGAATAATTACACCATACTATAAGTTGACACAATTGTTTTAGTAGGTCTATCAAGAAAATCAAGTTGAAACTATCATGTGTGACTCTCTAGAGAAGTTTGAGTTTAATATACACACGTTCCCCAAATTCTGTGGAGATATTGGTTAATCAAAAATAAATTATTTCCACTATGACATTCATTCATAAGGTTTCCAACAATAGTTGATTCTATTATTTTTTCGCATAACTTAGTCTCATCTAGATTAGCATGGGTGGATACTCCACCACCATGGATACATGTTATTGTGACAACTTCAGCAAAATTATACGTTACATTCTTGTCAATTTGCAGAGGGGTCAAGAGTATTTGTTAACTAGAATTTTTAAACTCATGGGTAAATGTTAATCCCAAAGAACATTGACTCAAAGGTTAGTCTAGTAATCACACATCAAATTGGATAATACAGATTAATTAGCTAACATTACCTCGTGTCATTAATAAAAAAATCACTATAATAAACCAAAAAGGATTTAAAAGGGAGACATTAAGCTTAAATTAAAAGGCATATTGAAGAATTGGGTCTTTCACACTTTGTACAATCACTCATTACATAAGATTTATAACCATAGAAACATTTTGTTAATTTGGAAGCTTATGGACATTCCCTCCTTTGGTCTGTCTTCCTCATCAAGAGAGCTCCCTCCTAGCCCTTGGAAGAATTTAATTTGGTTTAAGGAAAAAATATAATTTTATTATGGAAACACACATGTGCACAAAAGGACAAATCGAGCCTAAAAGTAAATTGGACACCCTTGGATGGCTATAAATACAAGTCAAGTGACTTTCATTTGGAGATCATCATTAAACATTTTTCTTCTTCTCTCTTCTTTTGTTTCGATCTCATAGGTCTTAAGTTGGTTTGCGGAGATTGGTTCGTACAAGTCTGAGATTGCAGGGTCTAATGCTCACACATGTAAATAATGGTTTTGGTTCGCAACTGCAGGGTTGTTACAAAAAATCTTTAGCCATAGTCACATGCATAAATGCCTCTCCATGTGGACGGAACACTTCAGCCACACACAGGATCACTTGCTTCGTGTGACCGATACCTAGGGTTTCAAGTGACAATTGACCGCAAAATCTAAGAGTTGATCACAAATGTTGACAATTGACTGTAGGATTGTGAACAATGATTTTTTATTACTAGTGTTGCTGGGTTCATCTTTGGGATATTGTTTGGTTGGTTTTGCTAGATAGTTTTGTGATTTATGTCTTGGATCATTGTACTCTCTTTTCTAAACATTTTATGGAAATCTAATAAGAATAATAATTTGAAAGGGATTCCTGCTTGTGGGGTTTTTCTCTAGTCTCCAACCAATCCTGGTGTCTCTATGTGTGAATGTTTTTCTTATATTGTTCCTTTATGTTCCACTACATTGATCATGATATTGTTCTTTCTATATAATTGCATATGTTGCTAATGATTTTATGATGTTGTGGGGTGTATTCAACATGTAAATGATGAAATTCAGTTATCTAAAGAAAATTAAAATATATCCCTAACAAAAACTAACATGGTATCAGAGCTGGGTATAGAAATTCCCACTGTAGATCAACAAATTATGCAATATACTAAAGCAAAATACAAGATCTACTTCTATAACAAACTTTGCGTAAGCTTAATCGAATATGAGCAAAGATCAAATAGAACACATATAACAGATGAAGAGAAATCAATCACACATGAACACAGAAGAATACTCTGGGGAAAAGCCTCAGCTAAAAACGTCACTCTGTATTATCATACAAGTGGAAATATGTTCAAATTACACAAAGCATCATCTCACAAGCTATCCTGCTTTCAACACAATTGAAGAATACAACTCACAGACTGAATAGACACAAGATATGCCTTCCCTCAGCCCTCCAAGCCTCCTATTTCCTTGCACAATTTTCCTTGGGGTCCAATGTTGCCACCTATGTGAATTTTCCTCATCACACACTCACCAAACCCAAAAGTAACTGCACAATCTCCAAGGAATGAATTCCTTCTGCATGCAAGAGATATCCTCCAAGGAATATTCCTGCAACTGATAGTACATTTTCCCATCATTTGATCTCAATTGGGTCTCTGTCTGAACTAACATGCATGAGTTATTTATGAGAGAATATTTAGTTATCTAAAGTGCAGCAGTTACATGCATGCATGCATTACCTAAATGAACTCAAAATTTGTTCAACAAACTATTTGAACTAATCTAATTGGACTTAACTCAGTTGACTGAGCTAACTAATTACAACTCAAATTACAACTCATCCTTATCTCTTTAGCTAAGGGATAAATTCCTTAATCAATGGCATAATTGTTGCATGTCCTCACATAGACTTCATGTTTGATTTTCTCCAACTAATTAACTCAAGATGAATTAATTAATTATTAATCAAATAGCTGCTAAGCACAAATTCGAATTTTACTTCTCAATTTTAGTTTAGGGACTAACTAAAATAGGAAGGTATCCCGAAATTCTATCTATAACAGTGCTAATTTTAGCATTTCTTGTTGCTATTTTCAACACTCCCTCTCAACAAGAAATGGATTATCAGTAACCCCAATCCTGTCTCTATGGAACTCGAACTTGCATTTTGACCATGCCTTAGTGTTGAGTCCCAAACTTGCATCTTTCCTACACCTTTTTCTAGCTTCTTCCCATTCATATGAACCTCCTAAGTCATCAGTATCATTGCATATTAGTTAAAAAAGGGCATTTAAAGTGGTTTCTTGACTATGTGTTTGTGTTGCTATTTGAACTAGATTTTTGTTTATAAGCTGCGGAATCTTGTCACTTTCCGCAGCGAGCCCAACTTTCCGTAGCTGTTTTGTCAAAGTCTATATTGCAGGTGTCTTCAGGTGAATTGATCCACATGGGTAAGTTGCAAACGACGTGGACATGGATCGAGTCGTATTGGCTCAGTCGAATTCATCAGAAGAGGCCATAGTCAACGGTGGGCAAAGCGGTGGTCAACTTAAGAGTCCTACGGTGATAAAACTATATTTCTCACCACGTGAAGCTTTGCATGGTTGTTCCTAGATCTCAGTGAACAATTTAACACCTATGGACAGCTCCATGAACCGGATCCAACAACCACCCTCCAAAGATTGAATCTTCACGGCAGCCATAATGCTAAATCTCGAGACGTGGCTGTTTACGTGTCTTTTATCAGTGCATAATGTAGGAATACAGTTATGTCATCCTCTGTATAAATAATGCGTTCTCATACGCATATTAGTTAGCTTTTTGGTAATGTAATTTTGACTATAAACAAACCCACTGTGCCGTAACTTTATCTTTGTGTTATGACTGCATTTTAATACATGAGAAGACTTTGTTTCTGAGCTCAATTCGTGGTTGATCTTTGATTGTCCGAGGATTGTGCAGAGGGCCCCTGCACAGGCCAAGGTCTTGTTTATTACTGTAGAGTTTCATGCTTTATTTATTTATGTTCCTTATGCCATAATCATTCACTTGTATATATATCACATTTCTTATGGTATTAACATTTGATAGCTGTCCATAGATTTTCACATTTTATATGCTGTTAACTGATCAATGCTTTTGTTTCATATTACAATAGGTAGCCCAGGCATTTGCACATTGTTTTCTAATGACTAATGACATGGAATTATTCTTGTCCTTCTGCTGATTCATTTCCTTTAGTTTTTAGTTCCAGCACTGTGTTATTTATTTCAGTTTGCTCATTTACTCTTTTGTAAGATAGATATTAAATTACTCATTTCATTTTCAGTTACCTCCTAAAGCCAGAGCGAGTCGAATGGTGAGGGATTGAAGTATGAATGCGTAGTTTGATATTAGTTTATTTTTCTGCAAGTTAGTTATTGAATTTCTCATGTCATTCTCAGTTACCTCCTAAAGCCAGAGCGAGTCAAATGGTGAGGGATTGAAGTATGAGTGTGCAGTTTGATTTTAGTTTTATTTTCTGCAAATTAGATATCAGATTGCTCAAGTTGTTTATGATTACCTCCTAAAGCCAGAGCGAGTTGAATGGTGAGGGGTCAGAATATGAGTTGATGTAATTTGATTTTAGTTTACTTTGCTTGCAATTCTTAGATTTCTTTGAGTTCAGTGTTTCTTATATTTTCATGGCAGCAAGGATAATAGGTTTCATGGTCACTAGCTCACTGTTGTTTAATTAGAATAGTGGCACATTTTTACTCTCATTCAGGAATTAGTTTCATCATTGCATGTTTTAAAACTTTTTTTTTTTAAGTTTTAAGTTTTGAAAATCATTTTAAAAGACATCATTGCCTTGAACATTTATATCATACTTGTCTTTTAGAATTTCCATCTCACATTAGGGAATTAACAGAAATAAACCCAAAACAAAACAAAAACTCAAAAATGACAAAAAAATAAGAAATAGGTTATCTTGCACATATAGTGCGCCGCACTTCAACAGTTTACGACTCTCGGATTGACAATTAATACAACAATTTAGGACACTCTAAATTGACCAAACACTTAGTTAAAATATCTGCATCCTGTTCCTTGGTCGAAATATATAGTGACAACATGATCCTCTTGACCACATTATCTTGAAGATGGTGATACTGGATATCAATGTGCTTGGACCTATCATGAAAAACTGGATACTCATAGAGTTTGATACAACTTTGATTATCGCAGTAGATCATAATTGGATCCATCCTCTGACCAAATAATCCCACTAGAATCTTCCACATCCAAATGGCCTCACATGTAGCTTGACTAGCAGCCATGTATTTAGCCTATGCTAAGCTAAGTGCAACTAATCTTTGTTTCCTACTGTACCAGGAAACTACAGCTGAACCAAGGTTGAAGATTCCTCCAGAAGTGCTCTTCTAGTCTAATGGACTCCCTACCCAATCTACATCTGTGAAGCCTTGAAGCTTCATTCCCTCTGTCTGTCTATACTACAATCCACACTGAGATGTGCCTCTGAGGTATCTCAACACATGCTTCGCTGCCTTCCAAAACAACTTGGTAGGCTGAACCATAGCTTGATTCAACTGGTTCACCATGTTAGCTTCCTGCTGCAGCAGGTTATTCATTTTTCATGATTGGCATTTCACGGGCCAAATATGTCGTACTTTGCTTGCTGCAATGCTCCATATTTGCTTGACAGTCTCCAAGTGAAGAAGGCTACTTCAAGTTCATTCAATTTCCTTCAAATTTTGTAAATTTATCCTGGTATCGCCATTTTTCAGTTAAAGGGAGGTCTAAACAGTTTAATCTTGGTCTCCCTAGGTTTAAATTTCCTGTTTTAGAATATAGAGATTGTAAATCTATCCAAACAGTTTAATCTTGGCAGATTCTTAGATAGGTAGAGAAGCAGAGGAGCCCAACAGCTTAATCGGGGCTCTGGAAGAAATAAGGGTAGTATGTAGATAGGAAAGCATCAAAAGAAAAATGAATGACGCGTTTGCAAGTCTAAGTGCACCCCCAAACAAAAGAAGAGAAAATGCTAGGTAAGTAGGCTGGGTAGGTAGTTTTGAGGTTGTTGAATCCTAAATTGTTGACCAGTTCCAGGTTTTCAGGTGTCATATCATTCAGGACACAATCAGCAAGAATTTGTATGCAAGAAACTCAAAAGAGGTATAACTGACTCCCCTTCTCTGTTCTCCCCAATCATTAACTAACTTCCCCAAAAGAGGTTTCAAGATCTGCTTGACACCTCTTAAGTTCCATCATCTTCATAAACTGGCTTGAGTAAAGATCTGCTTTACTCAAAGTTGTTCCATATTTTCTCTTAAGTATGGTCCTACCCTTGTAACAGCCTAAGCTCTCCTGAACTTAGCGCTTTCTTACCATCTCCATATTAACCACTAACATTATTATTTAGCTCCCTATTCTTCCATCCCCTTATTAATAGTAAGTAAAATCCCCCTACGTAATATCCCTCCCCCTGGTTGAAAAATAACCATAAGTACTCCTGGGAATTGCTCAGTTTATCTGAAACTCAGCAAGAGCCCTTGACCTCCAAAACCACCTCCCAGATACAATGGATTCCTTCCAAAGTATAAAATCCCTCTGAGGTAATCAGACCCCTTCCGAAACCTCAAATGCCCTTCACACCCACTTACTCGCTCTTTTCCTCCCAAAAAACTTACACTCTATAGAACCTTAAAGCCAGATCGCATCGCAACATCGCACTTTCATCTCCATCCAGGTCATCACCCATCCATCTCCGCCCAACGCGATATTGCGATATCGGCGGTCGGCGATCGCAAGCGCCGAGTGTCCAACTCAAGCACCCTCCGTTCCTCGCCGATGCGATATTGCGATCGCATCAGAGTTTCTTCATCGCATTACCTCCAGTATCATCACCTCACCACGTCGCTCTATACCAGGGACCCACCACAACCGAAGTCATGCTAACGTCAGCAGCCAGAAAGCCAAAACTTCGCGCAGGAAGAAAAATCGCACTTTGGAACTCCAGAACAAGAAACAGAGGCAGTCTTCGATGCGCGATCGCTATGGGAAATAAGCCATTTTGAGGAATCTTCTAATTTCTTAGCCCATTGCACGCCGAAAAAGCCCGAAAATCGCCCGATCGTGCCTAAATGATCCGGTTTAAAGACAGCAGCAGATCAATCACAGCGTTTAAAGTGTATCAGATCAAATCATCAGGCATCATGCGTGTCAAAGAGTATCAGTCGACGGCGGAAGCCATCAATGTAGCGGCAAAGAGTATCAATGAATACCTTGAGCAGCAGCCCGAAGCAGGAGAAAATTTAATATCTTCCAGCAAATTCATAGAAAGAGGGCGAAACTACTTGAAGCTCTCAAATCGTAATTATTGCACATTTAATTCACACCAGAGCCAAACTGCAGTTCCCGAAGCACAATCATTCCAGCAGCACCGCATCTGGCCCCCAGGCCACCTCGTTCACCTGTTCCGATCCAGCTGCCCCCAGCGCAACCAAAAAGAGATTCACTTGCATTTAATTCCAGCAACACTTAGGTTTTTGAAGAGTTCTCTAAGCAGACCTGTCAAGGTCACTTGTAATGATGTCTTTCCGATATTTTGCTTATAAATACCACCCTGAGCAATGTTGTGAGGGGTTGGTTGGTTGGTAGTAGTTGTTTGTCAGTCTTCTTTCCAGCATTTTCTCCGAGCAGAGATTCACACTGTAACTGTCATAATTTCCATAATCAAAGATTGCTGAAAGCATGGAGTGCGAAACTACTTGATGTTTTCTCTTGGCCAAGGAATGATCACGGAATTCCTGTGCTTCTACCAGATCCAATAAGTGTTCCTCTCCTCTGTTTAATTTTATGTTTTTTGCCACCATACCGCCTTCTAAATTGCAGGAAAAAAGAATAGCTTAAGATTTGTTTCATTACACCTTAAGTTCAATTTCTGCATTTCTCAATGTTTTTCTTCAGAAATAGTTATGAGCATGTATTCTTAAATGATCTTGTTTACGCTGTTTCTTTCACATATGAGT
The DNA here is from genome assembly GCA_000404065.3 of Pinus taeda. NCBI lineage: Eukaryota > Viridiplantae > Streptophyta > Pinopsida > Pinales > Pinaceae > Pinus > Pinus taeda. The sequence continues at coordinate 163,645 of APFE031593923.1, read as the reverse complement.
GCATGTTTAGGAATTCTTAACTGCTCCTAGATCCCATTCATCCATTTCTCCTCTTTGTCAGCATGATGAAATGATTCTCCTTTGCCTTTCATCCCTAATGTCCACTCCATACTTTCAGCAGTCAGAAAACTGTATCCTGTGTGGCTATCCCGCTCCGTATCCCCTTGTGACTAAGAAAACGCTTGCAAGCCTCAATCTATGACTCCATGCCCAATGGTTTGAAACTTATGAATCCTTACTTTGCCTCTTTGTTCGAGAATCCTACCTTCTTTCCAATCACAATCAACAGTCCCCTGAAGTCAGAAAGCTAGCCTAAAATCATCAACTAAGGTTGAAACGAAAGGAGAGAGCCCTCTCCGATTGCAAGTGGGCTAGAACCTGCAATCAGAAGATTGGTTTGTGGTTACCTTGGCCGTATCCCTATTAGGATCCTAGGGACAACCTGAGTGTTAACATAATGGCGACTCCGCTGGGGACCTCCTCAGATAAATTTATGAAACCAGCCTGCAGCCCTACAGAGGAAGAAACCGACTTGTAAAAGCCTCGGTTGACCTGTACCTGTGTACTCCATTAGGGGTTCAAGCATTTTGTTCATCTTTAAACCCCACTGGAGAAAGTGCTCCTGTTCTTCAAAGTTTGTCACGCTTAGTTCTGATCTTTGATGGTGGACAGAGATCGGGCACTTCAGAGTCTAGGCATCCACCTGGTGACTCCACTTCAATTTCAATCAAAGGCTCCACTGAGGAACGAACCAAATGTTACAGCCAAGTGCTCCATGTATTAACAATAAGAGAGAATGACCGAATCCTCGGAGGAACTTCCAATTGATGAAGCTTTAGATGAATGCAGAAAAAGTTTATCAGAGTTTGAGCTTAATGAAGAATTTTTCAGAGCGGTATTGTCAAAAATACCAGGTGGCCAAAATAAACTTTTCCTTGAGCTGGTTGTTGAAAAATATGAGAATGAAATTGAACTCTTGGGAGCTCAGATATAGTCTTGTAATTTCCGCAACCCTCAAGAGTTTTACCAAAATCTTCCTCCCCCAGTTCACAAGGAAATAGTGCTATCTCCTGAATTACAGTTTGAGTATGATCTGGGTTCCAAGGGAAAGACAGAAGGATCAGCTGCTAGGCTCATTACCAAAGATGCAACTACTTCGTCTGACCCAAGAAACCCGAAATCATGCCGAAGTCTCCCTTCCCCTATTCAGGAGGAAACACTGTTGCCTGAGGACCTGCAGATTCTGTATGATTCAATTTTCAAGGCACAGACAGAAGGACTAGCTGCTAGGATCATTACCGAAGATGCAACCACTCCATCTGACCATGAAGACCCTGAATCATGCCGAAGTCTCCTGTCCCCAACTTAGGAGGAGATGCTGCTACCTGCTCATTTACAAACTCTGCACGATTCTATTGACAAGACAAAGACAGAATGGTCGACTGCCAGGCTTACCACCGAGGACGCAGCCGCTCTGTCTGACCAGGAAGAATCAGAAGAAGTTCTCTCACATGATAAGTTTATTGATCCCATTGCAGAATACATGGAACTTCTGCTTAACCCAATTTTGTCAGCATGCTTTCTCAGTGAAGACCACATACTTCAACAGCAATTGGTAGATGCCACAATTTTGGTTATAAGAGCATATACCCGAATGATGCTTTTACATTCAGAAACTATTAGTCAGCAAGTTCATCTTGTTTCTCATTTGCTTAAAGGGCTGCACTGGTTGTTTGATTTCACCTATCGGCAAAGTAAGAACCGGTTAGGGTAAGTAGGTAGGAAAATAAGGCACCCGAAGAAAACGGTTTTGCACAAAACAACAAGAAACTAAAAACCAAGGCATTCTGACCTGCTGTTCTTGACTTCTCACAAGGAGAAGCCATCCCCGAGTGGAGCCACTGTTAGCTTCCTGCTGCAGCAGGTTATTCATTTTTCATGATTGGCATTTCACAGGCCAAGTATGTCGTACTTTGCTTGCTGCAATGCTCCATATTTGCTTAACAGTCTCCAAGTGAAGAAGGCTACTTCAAGTTCATTCAATTGCCTTCAAATTTTGTAAAGTTATCCCAGTATCACCATTTCTCAGTTAAAAGGAGGTCCAAACAGTTTAATCTTGGTCTCCCTATGTTTAAATTTCCTGTTTTAGAATATAGAGATTGTAAATCTGTCCAAACAGTTTAATCTTGGCAGATTCTTAGATAGGTAGAGAAGCAGAGGAGCCCAACAGCTTAATCTGGGCTCTGGAAGAAATAAGGGTAGTATGTAGATAGGAAAGCATCAAAAGAAAAATGAATGACTGGTTTGCAAGTCTAAGTGCACCCCCAAAACAAAGAATAAAAAATGCTAGGTAAGTAGGCTGGGTAGGTTGTTCTGAGGTTGTTGAATCCTAAATTGCTGACCAGTTCCAGGTTTTCAGGTGTCATATCATTCAGGACAAAATCAGCAAGAATTTGTATGCAAGAAGCTCAAAAGTGGTATAACTAACTCCCCTTCTCTGTTCTCCCCAATCATTAACTAACTTCCCCAAAAGAGGTCAAGATTTGCTTGACACCTCTTAAGTTCCATCATCTTCATAACACTGGCTTGAGTAAAGATCTGCTTTGCTCAAAGTTGTTCCATATTTTCTTAAGTATGGTCCTACCCCCTTGCAACAGCCTAAGTTCTCCTCAACTTAGCGCTTTATTATCATCTCCATACTAACCACTGACATTATTATTTAGCTCCCTATTCTTCCCATCCCCTTATTAATATTAAGTGAAATCTCCCTACGTAATATCCCTCCCCCTGGTTGAAAAATAACCATAAGTACTCCTAGGAATTGCTCAGTTTATCTGAAACTTAGCAAGAACCCTTGACCTCCAAAACCACCTCCCATATACAATGGACTCCTTCCAAAGTATAAAATCCCTCTGAGGTAATCGGACCCCTTTTGAAACCTCAAATTCCCTTCACACCCACTTACTTGCTCTTTCCTCCCAAAAACTTACACTCTATAGAACCTTAAAGCCAGATCGCATCACAACATCGGACTTTCATCTCCATGCAGGTCATCACCCATCCGTCTCTGCCCGACGCGATATTGCGATATCGGTGGTCGGTGGTCGCAAGCGCCGAGTGTCCAACTCAAGCACCCTCCATTCCTCGCCGATGCAATATTGCGATCGCATCGGAGTTTCTTCATTGCATTACCTCCAGTATCAGCACCTCACCACGTCGCTTTGTACCAGGGACCCACCACAATTGACGTCATCCGCCGTATAGCCGACGTCATGCTGACATCAGCATCCAGAAAGCCGAAACTTCGCGCAGGAAGAAAAATCACACTTCAGAGCTCCAGAACAAGAAACAGAGGCAGTTTTTCGATGCGCGATTAGCGCGAAGCGCTAATCGCGCATCGCTATGGGAAATAGGCCATTTCAAGGAATCTTTGGGGAATCTTCTGATTTCTTAGCCCATTGGGCGCCGAAAAAGCCCGAAAATCACCCGATCGTGCCAAAAGGATCCAGTTTAAAGATAGCAGCAGATCAATCACAAAGTTTAAAGTGTATTAGATCAAATCATCAGGCATCAAGCGTGTCAAAGAGTATCAGTCGACGGTGGAAGCCATCAATGTAGCGGCAAAGAGTATCAGCGGATATCTTGAGCAGCGGCCCGAAGCAGGAGAAAATTTAATATCTTCTAGCAGATTCATAGAAAGAGGGCGAAACTACTTGAAGCTCTCAAATCGTAATTATTGCACATTTAATTCACACGAGAGCCAAACTGCAGTTCCCGAAGCACAATCATTCTAGCAGCACCGCATCTCGCCCCCAAGAGCCACCTCATCACCTGTTCCGATCCAGCTGCCCCTAGTGTAGCCAAAAAGATCTACTTGCATTTAATTCCAGCAACACTTAGATTTTTGAAGAGTTCTTTAAGCAGACCTATCGAGGTCACTTGTAATGATGTCTTTCCGATATTTTGCTTATAAATACCACCCTGAGCAATGTTGTGAGGGGTTGGTTGGTTGGTAGTATTTGTTGGTCAGTCTTCTTTCCAGCATTTTCTCCGAGCAGAGACTCGCACTGTAACTCTGATAATTTCCATAATCAAAGATTGCTGAAAGCATGGATTGCGAAACTACTTGATGTTTTCTCTTGGCCAAGGAATGATCACGGAATTCCTGTGCTTCTACATGATCCAATAAGTGTTCCTCTCCTCTGTTTGATTTTATGTTTTTTGCCACCGTACCGCCTTCTAAATTGCAGGAAAAAAGAATAGCTTAAGATTTGTTTCATTACACCTTAAGTTCAATTTCTGCATTTCTCAATTTTTTCTTCAGAAATAGTTATGAGCATGTATCTTAAATGATCTGGTTTACGCTGTTTCTTTCACATATGAGTGCATGTCTTCGGAATTCTTAACTACTCCTGGATCCCATTGATACATTTCTCCTCTTTTTCAGCATGATGAAATGATTCTCCTTTGCCTTTCATCCCTGATGTTCACTCCGTACTTTCAGTAGACAGAAGATTGTATCCTGTGTGGCTATCCCGCTCCGTATCCCCTTGTGACCAAGAAAATGCTCGCAAGCCTCAATCTGTGACTCCATGCCCAATGGTTCGCAACTTATCACTTCTTACCTTGCCTCTTTGTTCGAGAATCCTACCTTCTTTCCAATCACAATCAACACTCCCTTGAAGTCAGAAAGCTAGCCTAGAATTCATCAACTAAGGTGAAATCAAAAGGAGAGAGCCATCTCTGATTTGCAGGTGGGCTAGAACCTGCAATCAGAAGATTGGTTTGTGGTTACCTCGGCCGTATCCCTATTAGGAGCCTAGGGACAACCTGAGTGTTAACAGTACTACTGCAGCAAGCGGTACTTGTACAGATGATTTGTGGACCATGTACTTTGATGGATCCAAGACGCAGGAGGGATCTGGTGCTGATTGTGTTTTAACATAACCCTTGCAGAGAAAACACTTAATATCTAGACACTTAGAGTTTGAGTGTACGAACAACACTGCCAAGTATGGAGCACTTGTCTTGGTCTTACGAAAAGCCATAAGCCTCATCGTTGTTGTTTTAAAATTGGTAGGTGACTCAGAGATCATGGTGCCTCAGGTACATAACACCATACATTGTGTGTCACCCCGTCTTAAGAGTTATCAACAAGAGGTTTGGTGACTCATATCTCAATTCCAAGCTTTTAAAGTTATTTCAGTACCAAGAATATGTAATGCAACTGTAGATGCATTCGCAAATGCAACTACTAGGATGTCACCGTTAAGGGATAGATTTTTTGTTCAGATTTTGTATAAACCATCTATCCCAAACAACATCATTAATTTATGTGTTTTTTATGATGAGCAACAAATATTTCATTTCATGGCTAACATTGATGTCTTCAAGGATGTAGCAATAGATGAGGATGAGCACAAGAAATCTCTACAAGACATAACTGATACAAACAAAGGCAACCTCATCTCTAAGGGTGTGGTATCACTTGATGAGTTTTATGACTTGCAGAACCACTGTCAGGGACCTGTGAACACCAAAACCCATAGCTCTACGTTGGTGCACAAATAGATCAATCTGGGAATGGAAAGGGATCCAAAGTTTGCGAATATTGGTACATGTTGTACATCACAAGAGCGGTGGGATTTCATCCGCCTTTTCAAATAGTACCGTGATGTATTCGTGTGGATGTACAATGATCTCAAGACATATGACACATGAATAATCCATAACATCATACAAATCAAGGATGGGACCGAGCCTTTTCAGTAAAAGCTAAGGAAAGTTCATCCATCACTTGAGCCCCTCATACAAAAAGAACTGGCCAAGTTGTTAGTGCTCGGATCATATATAAAGTGTGACATTCAACATGGGTGTCCAATTTAGTCCCTGTTAGAAAGAAGTCTGGGGAGATCTGTTTGTGCATAGATTCCTGTAATGTCAATCATGCCTCGGACAAGGACGACTACCCAATGCCGTCCATGGAGCATATATTGCAGATAGTATTTTGAGTAGATATTTTTCTTTGCTTGGTGGATTTTCAGGATACAACGAGGTTCTAGTAGCAAAGCCTGACAAACATAAAACAACCTTCCATACCAAGTGGGGTACGTTCGCTTTCCGCAAAATTCCACTTGGGTTGGTGAACGCATGTGCAACATTTCAGCACGCAAACATCACCTTCCATGGGCTCATTACTCTACCTCCATGATGTGATAGACTTCTCAAGATAGCACTCAGACCACTTGCACCATCTTAAGAAATTTTTGAGTGATGTCGAAAATATGGGATATTCTTGAATCCCAAGAAGAGAATCTTCGTAGTGTCTGAGGGTAACCTTCTTGGACACATCATTTCCAAAAGTGAGATCAAGGTAGATCTAGACAAAGTTCATACCATCATGCAAATTCCTCACCCCCTGAACAAGAAAGCCATGTAGTCTTTCTTGGGGAAGATCAACTTCCTCAAGAAGTTCATCTCTGATTATGCGCAAATTTTTAAACCCATTCAAGAGATGATCAAGAAGGACACAGTTTATAGTTGGGGAAAGAGGTAAAAGGGCATGTTCACCCATATCAAGAAAGCAATAGCAGAGGCACCAACGCTATACAACCAAACGTTAGCAAAGATTTTTTTCTCTATACTTTTGCTTTCGACACTTCACTCGTTGCGGTGCTCACTCAGAAGGACGAGTTGAACAATGAGTGACCCATCTCCTTCATGAGTGTGAGCCTACAAGGATAAAAACTCGACTATCCAACCATGGAAAAACAAGAATATGAAATGTACAAGGTAATGAATCATTTCAGACCCTACTTATTGAAAACCCATTACGTTATCATTGCATCGCACCCAGCAGACAGATCGCATCTTGTTCAGAAAGAGCTGGGTGAAAGAAGGGAAAACTAGTTGACAGGACTGTAAGAGTATGATCTTGACATCAAGCCAATTCACACCATCAAGGGTCATGGTCTTTGTAGACTAGTAGCAGAAGTAGTAGATGCGCAAGAGGAATAGGAAGAGCTCACAAGCTGGGAGAAAGAAATAGAAATGTACAATTTTGAGTGAGCCTCTCCCACTTTACACGGAAACTCTTGGTACACAGAAGTGTGCTAGTACCTTGAGCACAACACCATGCCATCTCATTTTTATATGCGGAAAAAGAGGGAAATTTGACTCAAATATTTATCTTACCAGCTGGTGCATGGGGTGCTATACATAAAGCACCACAATGGTATCTTGCTCAGGTGCCTCGACGCACAAGATTCAGAAAAGGTGTTACATGATCTCCATGATGAACTAGCCAAGGGACACTTCGCGAGTAACACAACAGTGCACAAGGTTATGCGGGCTGGTTTCTACTTGCCTACATTATTCACGGATGCACACACTTATGCCTGCAAGTGTCTGGTCTATCAGAGATGCACCGACAAAAACCAAAGGTCAGCAGCCCCACTGTAGCTTGTTGCAGTGGAAGAACCATTCCAACAGTTGCGCTTGGATATCATTGGGGAGATTTTTCCACATTCAACAAAGTAGCATGCTATATTCTGACTACTATAGATTACTTCACACAGTGGATAGAAGCAGTTCCGCTAAAATAACTGAACGATCAGGAAGTCATCAGCTTCCTACAGTAGAACATCATCTCCAGGTTTGTTGTTCCTACATCACTTGTTTTTGAAAAAGCAACCTACATTTCTTCATTAAAGCTTTATGACTTTGCATTTGAAAATGGTATCGTTTTGAAGCATTTTTCTAATTACTACCCGCAGGGAAATGGTCTTGTCGAATCTACAAAAAATAACCTCATTCTCATCATCAAAAATACCATTTACTCTTAATAGTGAAACTAGCACTCTGCTCTGGTGAATGCTTTATGGGCTGACCAAGTCACACCTAAGCCTTCTCTGAATACTTCCTCCTACTTCCTGGTATATGGAAAGGAATTCATCCTCCCGCCAAACATCTACTTGCCTACTCTCCAGTTGTCCCAAGAATCCATGGGCAAGATGTGTCGTTTAGTTCAGTGTAGGATGGACACACTACACAAGTTACAAGAAGAAAGGATAAAAGCAAAAGAAAACTTTACACTCCATAAGAACCATATCAAGAAATGGTTCGATAGAAATTTTGTAGGGAGTACTAGCTTTAGTGTGGGTTACTTAGTCTTAAAGTGTGATAAAGCCCACGAGGACAAAGGCAAGCACGTGAAGTTTCAGTCCCTCCTTATTGGTCCTTTTCTAGTCCACAAGAAGCTTGGTCAACATACATATCATCTTCAATAACTTGACAGGAAGATTGACTCCCTCCCTATAAATGGCTAAGATTTAAAATGTTATTTTCAATGAGATCTGGGGCTGAGCCCCATTCTATGTACATAGAATTTTCATTATTTGTTGTGTTATTGTTTTTGTTGTTTTCTCTTCTTTTCTTTTCTGTTGTTTTTTATTATGTAAATAAGTTTTGTGCTTCACTACGTTCTGGCTTCTGAATGTGTATGTGGCTGAAGTTCAAAGAGTCTTGTGACACTGCAATGCTTGGCTAAGTCTTGTGTCCATCCTCCTTTTGTTTTCTTGTAACTTTTGGCCGATGAAGTCTTGACAGAAAATACAATCCGTCTGTAAGGAGAGTTTTGGTCAAACCATGAACTTGTGTCCAAACTAGGAAACCTCATGCCTACACTCAATTTTCTACTTTGGTGTTTCAAGCTTATCCAACTAGTAGAAATGGAGAAGGGGAAAATCTACACGAACAAATCTGAATCAGCATCCTTTATATGCTTCTCTAAAGGAAAAACCTCTCCTTCTCTCAATAATTCAGGATCCCTCTTCTTCCCCAAAAATAAATAAGTTCCTATCCACAGTTCTCTTTAAAAAATAACAAAGGCGAAAAAAGAGAAAGGCTTCCTGTGCAGAGAGGTGAAGCAGGTAACTCCACTAGGGTAATGTCCATGCTTGTTGGAAGTGGAGCAATACTTGTGTTCTTGCGTGACTTTGTTGGGGTACTGTCCAAGCCTGCTGATAATGAAGAAACACTTGAGATGAAAAACTATACTCTAAAAATATTAAGCTCGCAACCCCAACTACCTTTCCTAATTCAAAACACTGTGATCTAGAAAGAACTGCCTTAGAGCTTGACCCAAACTACACACTTCACAATATCATTCATCAAGCCTCCTCCCTGCCTGTTGGAACCCCACAATGCACAAAAACCTGACCCTTCTTTTCCTACCAGAACTACGCAGAGGTGTCCTCCCAGTGTCTTCCCTCAACTGGGACTCATTGCTCCCAGAAACTTCAAAGAACTCTCCCCTCTAGTCCTTTTGTTACCTTGTCTTGCCTTCCCTTAGAAAATTTCATAGAGGTGCCTCCTAGGGTCCCACCTTACATCTGCCACTCGTGACCTCAACTACACAATCCTATCTCCCAGTGGCCACTACGCAGTTTTCCTCAACACTGAAGATTGTGCCCCAAAGTTCCTCATCCAATCTTGAGTTGCACTCTTCACAGTCTTAGTGACCAGTCTCCCTCCCTATCACTTGGAACTATGTAGTGCGCATTTACTAGACCCTCTTCCCAGCCCTTCATCTGTATTAGGCTGACACCATGGAAAAAAATGCATCATCTTAGACAAGGAGGTTTTGGCTTTGATGTTGTTCCATCATGAGTGAATTGCAGGAACAAGTACATTGATTGATCATGGAGAGATGATGAATGGGATGAAGAAGGAGCACACATGTAGAAGACTCACTTGTAGCTGGATCAATGAAAGAAGTACATCAAAGAGAAAGTGAAAGGAACACATGCATGCAACCATCTCACAAGACCAAGACCATTGAAGACCCCGTAACATCAAGCCATGTGGAGGAGAAGACAAATCACATCCAACAACACATCCATCACTCAGTAGAAAAAACAGCTTGACATTTCCACCACATCTAACCAGTCCACATCAGTAGTGTCACTTCAAGTTAAGTCATGAGTTGTCAAGGCCACATCACTACTATGGGCCATATATGTTGTAACTAAATGTAATGTAAAGAGAAAGTCCAATCCTTGAAACAATTGACGAATGAGGTTTCTGAGTTGAAAACAAAGACTAATGAGTCCTCCTCGGGGAGTAAATCGGTCAAACCTTTCTTCCGAAAGATCAATAATCTACCCATGAAGTCATCTCAAGTTTCTAATACAAATTTCAATGTGGAAGAGCTAGGAAAAGACAACTTTTGCACTTTCCACCAAGCCTCCAATTCCGAGAAGACCTGCCCGCAAAGGCTCTACAAAATGACTGTTGTGGTGACCCAACTCTTGGAATATCAAGCCATAGGGGAAGGTGAGGAAGAGTCAAATGATCCAGAAGAGGAATCCACGCCTCCTAATGGACACTTCTTCTTCTGTTCTAACATTTGAAGTCCTTCGTGGGGGAGAGGTTTAATCCCTTCAAGAAGCTAATGTAGGGGACCCTCCTCCCACTAAACCTTTGAAGACTTACAACCTTAGAAGTAAAGGGCCAGTATCGGACTCTACCTTGGAAGAAAAGAAAAAGGATTTATTTAGGAGAATCCTTCCCCCTAATAGCCCAAGCTAACCATCCACCCCCTCTCCTAAGGTTTCATTTGGCCAAAGCCCAAAGGATGCCTAAATGAGTGGTAAAGGAAAAACATCCACGTCTAGAATCTCAACCAAAACCACCCCATCCCCAAAGGTATCCCTAGAAGGCATCACACCCACATACATGGCATATAATATCATTGAAGATATGAAGAAGACATGATCGAACATTTCACTCTATGAGCTTGCCAAGCTAGCTACCTAGCCAACGCGAGTTAATTGTCAAAACATTCACCACCTCATCACCAACCAGCAAGATTAACTCTTCAGCCAAAGCTAACTCTTTGAGTCGATCTCGAGCCATGATCAACCTCCAAGCTATTGTTAATGCTCAAATGCAAGCTCAAGAGGCTCAACCCCCCTCCCCCGCGCCACCGTTCCTCTTGATTTTCGAAGTCTTCAACTACAATGTGCATAGCTTCCTTGTCAACTTCAGCACGTCGACCACCATCATGCCCTGGTCAGTATGCCAAAAAGTAAACATTCAACCCGAGAAGACATATTCCAATATCATTCAACTAGATAGGTCTTGTTAGTGTCAGTCTTTCCAGCCTTCCTCCAGTGATCAAACATGCTCTTACAAAGTTATTTTGAAGTGTCAAGGTCAAATTTTGTCATTTCAAAGAGTTTTCAAGCAAAATTTGGTCACTAGGCATTAGGTCTATGGTTTGCTTTCACTCCTTCTAAAGTTGTCCAAATGGCGGTCTATGTCATCATTTAGCTGAGTCTATCATCATTCATAGGGTTTTCATTATCATGTCAGTGTCTAATGAGTCATTTTACGTCTTGTTCATGCTTCAGTTGCGCCAAGGCAAGGTCATTTCCCTCTCCTAGGGTTTTGAAGCCATTTTCTCTCGGATGGTCAAATCATCGGCAAAACTTGTTTCCTGATGTTCATACACCTTCCCCTATCCTTCATGTACCTTATCAAACACTTCCCATCCCTTAGATCCGCAAAATTCCTCATTTTTGCACAAACCCTAGTTTCTAGCTACAACCTGGCAATTTTCTAGGTTGGGCCTGTGTTTTGCCTTTTTGGATCCCTTCCCCTCACTCAATCTCTGAGATTCCACTTTCCCCTACTTCCTAACATCCCTCCCCACTCCCACAAATTTCCCCAATAATTTAGAAGCCCCCTATCCCCTTCATCTCGCTTTATTTTGACAGAATTCCTTGTTTCACACATCGGGACAAGTCGCACTCAAATGATGCTTCAGAGCAATCAAAGATGAATTTTGGGAAACTGAGAGAGATTTTTGTCCACAACATGCCAAAGAATAAAAAACTCCTTCACTTTTTGCACAGGTGTCATGGTTTTAAAGCAATGTCAAAAATACCGGCGAGAACGAAGGTGCTCCAAGGACGGTTGGCCAAAGCACAAAAACTAAGGAAAACGCCCGATCCACTCCAAATTTTGGCCAAAGCCTCTTTGACTGAGCATGGTACTTGATTGGGAACTCCCAGCCCAAATTTCAAGAAATTTGGAGAAAATTTTGTCATTTGTGAATTTTTTGTGCAATTTACAGGTTTTTCCCGTGGAATGGTCTCACCCCGGGTGAGACCATTTTGGAGGACTGCTCGGAATTTTGAAAACTTGGCATTTTTGGAAAGGGCATGCAAAGAGAAAATTACCAATACTTGGGAGAAGCCTGATTTTGAGATTTGAGCCTCCAAAAGCTCAAAATACATCAAAAAAATGACTTTCTGCCCACTTTTTGAGTTGCAGAAAGTGACCTTGGGAGAAATGGTTTTTGAGGGGGCAAAACAACTCCAAATTCAGAAATTCCACTTGGAATGGAAAGTAGACAGGCCAAGCTTTCCAATGAGCTATCTTGCACTTGATTTGGACCAGTGGAACCCACTCAAAAGTTGCTGCAAAGGTGCGCGGACACGAGAGACAGGGGGCGCGGACATGAGAGCAAACTTTGCCAGAATTGACTTTTTTGGTCAAAAAAACACTGTTTTGACTATGGTTGATTATTTTTACTTGTAGATGATGGATAAATGTAATATTTTCATGGCACTTTGATAGATTTTACCTCTCTTTACTCTTCTAGAAGCTTCCTTGATGTAAAAAGTGAATAATTAATGCATGAATCAGTTAGCTAAGTAATAGAGGCAAGTTGTTGAGCTGCCTATTATCTAGTGCTTAGTTTGGAATTAGTTCAAACTGCTCCTAGAAGGATGAGCTCGACCCCTAGAGGCAAGGGAAGAGGTTAGCTTGCCTATATTATGTGTTTTCTTAGTCATTTTGAGAGGTTGGAAGGTTGGACTCTTGTGGGAGAAAGTTTCATTGTATATTGTACATCTATCTTTGCAATTTCAAGAGGAAGAAGGCCAGGGTTTTGCAGACATCCTTGTGGATTCTTGTGGATTGTAGTGTTGATGGTGTGTTCTCTAAATGTTATTGTAAGTTTGTTTATGTATTCTACATCTCTCGTTTGCTTCTATTTGGACAGATGAAGTGGTAAAGTTTGAATACATGCTTTGACATGCTCAGCTTTTTAGTTTGTTCAAAATTTATGTTTTCTACTGTTTAGAGAGGACTCAAATGGTAATTTGCCCTCTTTAGCTCCTTCTTTATCATCCCTGATCATCCATCTCAGATTAAGGCATCAGCGCTCACTCCTACCTTGCCCCAAAGATCCCCCTGCAAAAACTGTGCTCAATCCCCACACCCTGAATTGCACTCTTTCCAATTGCCACCAAAAAACCAAAAATCTTTAAATTAATCCCCCTTATCAGTTTACTAGCCTAAAATCCTTGTTCCTAATTGGTCAACTCCTCCTGTTGACAAAATCCATCGAGTTTTGACCCGAGAGAGCCTTCTCATACCTCGTAGGGCTAGCTACGAGGTGAAATGGTTTGATGTAGCCTTGAGAGTTTGTCTATCTCAGCCTAGGTGAATTCCAAGCACTAACAGTGGTGACTACAGAGATCCCCTTCCAACACTTCACATAAGGTTGATTCAATATCCTTTAGCTAATCCATGGTAGGGATTGAGAGGAATGAATCATTATGGCATAGAAGAGAAGAGCCATGGACTTATAAGAAAAGATCAGATATCCTTATCCCCAAGCAGATAAAACCCTTATCTTGGAAAACTTCTTATTTGAATGACTAAATCTCCCCTTACACGATTGGTTGGGAGAATGATGGCATGGCCAGAAAGCTTGGGGAAATTGGAAGATCAAAATTGTGTAAGTTGTTTTAATTGAGCACTGGGAAGTCTATCAAGTGAGGAACCGTTTATTAACAAAATATTGTAACGAAGATTCAAGCAAAGGTCGGGAACCCGGAAGCCCATAATCCCATAAGTATTTTAATTACACTTCTATAGAGCATCGAGAACCAGGGGACCAAGGAACTGTTTGAAATAATACTGAGAGGGGAGTGAATCAGTATTATAATATCTATAATTTTATTTCCGAAACAGATTTATATATGCTACTTCAGTGAAGTGAACTAGCGTGTACACGTGATTGTACTTAAAGAAACCAATGTATATGCTGAGAACTTTTGATTTAGACAATTTATCATGTATTGAGCTTAAACTAGTATATCAGAGATTTATTAGACAATGCAGTAAAATTAGAATAATGCATCACACATAATAAACACACACGAACACCAAGATATAAGGTGGAAACCCAATGTGGGTAAAAACCACTTGTTGTTGTCATCTCTGTCTTCTTTTTAATAATAAGAAAATCTGTTTACAATATTGTATTGGTGCAAACTCATACCAGTACGCAGACACCCACCTACAGAAGGCCACAACCTTCTCTCATTCTCTAGCTACTACTGGAAGGGAGCTACAACCCCCTAGCTCTTTTATTAGCCAATATGTTTACTAGTACGTAGGTTCCATCCTACAGAAAAACTCCAGTATTCCACTAGGGACCACGTTTCATGAATTTTCAGACTGGATACTCCTAGAATACAACACCACAAAGGCCATGTTTCATCCAATTTTCATACTGGACCCATCAACAACATTGAAACTTATAAAATCATCACTGCAATACAATTATCAAATACATCTACATCAACCAATCACTAAAACCCAATCATCACTTTCTGAATAAACCACAACTAAATAAATCAATCACTTGACAACCCATGATCACTGAAGAAAATCACAATCAATCAATCTGATCATTCAGAATACTATCACCAGAACACAAAGCAAAACCTAGAACTCTACAACAGCATGCAGAAACAACTGAAACTTTAAACATCATACTTCATAAGGTATATGCTAATTCCATGTGTTGAACCAGCGTGTATGTGAACTTTTACTAAAGCGAACCTGCATATAGATCTGTAAATGGTAACTTAAACATCAAAACTATTCCAGACTTCAACCATACCTAGATCATCACATTTACAAAATAAAACATGCGTCAGTATTCAGATCTAGATTGTTCAAGATCAAACCACATAATGATAATACTCTTAAGGCTTTATGATCTCGATCCATCAACCTTCATCAGCCTTATAGGTGCATCCTTAGATCAGATCAAGAAAACCATCAGGAGCTCATTAACTTGCATATATGATTCAACACTTCATAAGATATTCAAATCCCTTGCACCCCTTGACCTAATGACCTTCTCCTCCTTATATAGTTTTAGGCTTTTCTCAATACCATGGACCAAAATTACTTAGGACCAATACCTTGGACCAAATAGCTCGGACCAATTACCTTGGGTCAAATACCTTGGACCAAAAACATTGTTTTCCCATGATATACATGCTTTTCCTTCTATGAAAGTGCGTGTGTATGTATACGCTCCTTTTGTTCAGTAAAACTGTGTGTATACACAGCTTGTCAAGGTGAACCTACGTATACCTTTCATTCTTCATTCTTTGTAGTTTGATCTGTAATTCTTTACTGTTAACATGCTACACTCTGATCTTTCATCTGAGTGAGTTTCCTTCAAGGACAACACTTTTATCATAATTCCAACAATCTCCCCCTTTGGACTTGATGGCAACAACAACACCAAGTCACTCTCCCCCTTTGACATCAAGGGAAAAGGGTCAACCAAGATATTTTCTCCCTTTGACATACATTATGTTGTTCATGCTGAGATGCAATGAAACTGTCCATGCTCCCCCTGAGCACAAGAAGATTCTGCAAACAAATATTTTCTAAAAGAATGACTCTATAACTCAATTATGTGAGGATGACCTTCCTATCACTAATGACTCATACATACATCCATTGCCCAACCAAGTGGGGATATACCAAATTTACTCATCTACCCAACCAAGTGGGGATATACCAATTGTTTATACATGACAGAAACAATAAACATTACATCATCCATCCCATGTAAAGTGGGGATACAAATTACATCATTTGTGTAAGAGAACTCATTAAAATGTATGAGAAGACATATCACACCATAGAATTTTATATGACTTAAGCAAGAAATGGTATAGATATCTGAAGCCATAGCTGGACTCAACAACCATAATGCCAACAATGCTGAATGTATGTGAAGGCTAACGTTCCCCCAAAACCTGTGCTACCTGTGCTTTATTAACAGGTCAATGTTTAAGGCATCTTTGTCAATCAGATAAAAATTAATGAATGAAGCATATCGATAGACATTAATCATCAATATCAGTTAGAGAACCCATATCAGAGCCTACCCCACAGTTTTTCTTGTCTAAAAAACATATATGCTCCTTGACCCATAGAAACCCACATGTGTATGCAACTATTGTCCATGAAACACATGTATAATAACCTTTCTCTGAAAAAATGGATTTAACAGCAGGATGATGCAGCAACTACTCCTAGCTTTTGTCTGAGATATTCAAATGTCTCTCTGGGCAGTGGTTTAGTGAATATATCAGCAACCTATTGTTTGGAGGGAACATACTCCAATTTGACCTTTTGTTCAAGCACTTGTTCACGTAGAAAATGGTATTTGATGGGTATGTGCTTGGTCTTGGAGTACATGACTGGATTCTTTGAAATACTAATGGCACTTGTATTATCACCTAGAATGGAGATGGGTGGGTACATGTGATCTGAATGTCTTGCAAAGTTTGCATTATATAAAGTAGTTGTGTGTAGCAAGATGTAGCTGCCACATATTCTGCTTCAGTTGTAGATAAAGCAATTGAACTTTGTTTCTTGCTTAGCCAAAACACAAACCTGGAACCCATATAGAATGCACCACCGCTAGTGCTTTTTCCGTCATCAAGACTTCCTGCCCAATCTGCATTTGTATATGCATGAATAGTAAGATCTATATCTATAGGATACCATAAACCAAAATTCTGAGTTCCTTGAAGATATTTGAAAATTATTTTGATTGCCTGAAGGTGTGATTCCTTTGGATTTGCTTGGAATCTTCCAACTATTCCAGCTGAGACTGCATCCTTTTACCATTCGAGTACATACAAGTTTAGAATCTTCCATGCCATACCTTTTCAAGATCTGTTTGAGATATTTGGTTTGTGAAAGAAAAATACCATCTTTATTTTGTTGAACTTGTAGACCAAGAAAATAGGTAAGTTTTCCAAGCAAGGACATTTTGAATTCTGGCTATATTATTGATGCAAAATTCTGACTCATGGATTCTTCATTGCTACCAAAAATGATATCATCAACATAAACAACAATAATTAGCAATTTATTAGTTTCAATCTTTGCATATAGGTTGCTATCTGCTGAACCTTTTGTAAAACCTTTTTGGTGTAGATATTTGTCAAGGTGGTAATACCAGGCCCTTGGAGCCTCTTTCAAACCATAGAGAGCCTTTTTGAGTCAGCATACAATTTTTGCAACATTTCCAAGAATGAATCCTTCTGGTTGTTCAATATAAACTTCTTCTTCTAAATCTCCATTAAGGAAAGTAGATTTGACATCCATTTGGTATACTTTGAATTTCTGAAAGCTATAAAGAGCAAGAAACATCCTTATGGCTTCAAGTCTAGCAACAGGTGCAAAGGTTTCTTCAAAATCTATACCTTCTTGTTGAGCATACCCTTTACAAACAAGTCTGGCCTTGTTTCTAGTGACTTTTCCATTTTCATTTAGGTTGTTTTTGAACATCCATTTAGTTCCTATAATATTTTTATCATGAGGTCTAGGAACTAATTCCCAAGTATTATTCTTTTCAATTTGCTCAAGTTCTTCATTCATGGCCTTGACCAAACATTCATCTTTGCATGCTTCATTTACATTTTGAGGTTCGGTGGAGGATAGTAATGCTAGATAGATTGAGGTTTCTATAATAGTTCTTCTTTTCTATACACCTGCCTCTTTTTCCCTTAAAATTTGAGTTTTTGTATGATTTTTCTGAACATACTTGGGCGGAGTCTTTTCTTCTACCATTATCTCTTCTTCTGGTGCTTCATTGGTTTCTTCTTCAATATCATTGTGATTTGATGTGGGAAAATAAGCCCCATCTTCTTCATTGTTATAATCTTCTATTTTTATCTATTTTGGATTTTTGCATGCTTCATCAACTACAACATCAATACTTTCAACAATTTTCCCAAGACTTTTATTATAACACTTATATCCTTTACTTAGGGAAGAGTAACCAAGAAGAATACCTTCATCTGCTCTCTGCTCAAACTCATCAATTTTTTCATTGGTCCTTTTGATATAACATTTGCTTCCGAAAACTTTAAATTATTTTACATTAGGAGTCTTACCATACCAAAGTTCATGTGGAGATTGAGTGCTATTTACCCGAACATTTGCTTAGTTGAGAATAGTTATGGCGGAGAATGCAGCTTCACCCCAGAAGGTTTCATGAGTTCCAAATTCATTTAGCATAGCTCGAGCCATTTTTTGAATAGTTCTGTTCATTCTTTCTACCACTCTATTTTGTTGAGGAGTCCTTGCGGTGGAGAATTGCCTTTTTATTCCATGTTGTTCACAAAAGTCAAAGAATTCATTTGAGGTAAATTCCCCTCCTTGATCAGATCTGAGGCATTTGATTTTTCGATCTGATTCATTTTCAACCAAAGCTTTGAAGGCTTGGAATTTTTCAAATGCTTCATCTTTATTCTTTAGAAGACCTATCCAACACATTCTAAAAAAATCATCAATGAATAGAATAAAGTATTCTTCTCCACGAGGCGACTTTTTCCTTGATGGTCCACATAAATCACTATGGACAAGTTCAAGAGGCTTACTAGTTGACCCTTCTTTTTCAATGAAGTGAGCTCTAGTTTTCTTACCGATTTGACATGGTTTGCATATTGTATTTTTAGGGATGCTGATATTTGGAAGATCACGAACAACCTTGAATCTACATGCTTTTATTTTTTGAGAAAAGGTTATATGTCTCAATCTTCTATGTCACAACCAATTTTCATCATTTTTTCTTAGATAACACTATTGTTGTCCTTCCTTGAGTATGTATAAGTTGTTAGGAGTTCTTGTACCTTTGATCACTGTCTCTCCTATACCAAGCTCATGAACAACACATTCGTTTGATCGAAATACCACTTCACTTCCTTGATCACACATTTGACTGACACTCAGCAAGTTATGCTTTAAACCATCTACATACATAACATTTCCGGCTTCAACCTTTTCTTTCAAAAAACGAAGCCTTTACCTTTTATGACAACATGAGTATCGTTTCCAAATGAGACCTTCTTTTCCTTTTCTAAGGCGCTATATGAGTGAATTTTTTCTTTGTCACCTGTCATGTGTTTTGAGCATCCATTGTCAATGTACCACTGATTTTCTTGTCCTTCTACATACAAGGCTATACCACATCTTTCTGTATGAGATTATTTCCTTCTCCATATTTTGGGGTTTAATGGAGTTTCCTCCTTTTGAGACGTTTTCCGAAATTTTCTCCCGCATTCAGATTCTGCATGACCAAAGCTCTTACAGATTGAGCATTCTATTTCATTTTCAAGAAGAGAAAAGTTATTATAGGAAGTTTTCTTGATCCTTGTCACATTCCTTTGATTTCGTGCTTCTCTAGTCATGATGGTTTTGTAAGCAACACATTGAGCATCTTTGTGTCCAAAATTATGACATGAAAAACATTGCCCATTAAAGAAGTTCTTGTGACTATTGAGTCAGTTGACCTGGTGATTGTAGCTTCTATTGATATTCATCTTCAGAGAAAATTGAACTTGATTTACCTGAGGTTGGTTGTGGCTTCTATTCATCCTTGGAGTAAATTGAGTCTGATTTACCTGGTGATCTGCTTTATGCCTTTGCTAACGATTTTCATTTAAATTTTCCGATCCTTTAGCAAATCTAAGATTGGGAGATTTTGTTTTCTCAAGATCCTTTCTTAAACCCACAATTTCACATTCTAGTTTTTCATTGTGTTTTTCTTTTTCAGCAAGTTGGTATGTCAAGGTATCTATAATCATATTCTTTTCTTCTAAATAGATTTTGAGTTTAGATATTTCATGAAGGTATTCCTCTTCTAAAGCATTCCAATATTATTTTTCAAAGCCATAGAAGCTATAATCATTTATTTTCATCTTCACCTATTTGATAAACCATTTCTATTTTTTAGTATAGTAACTCCTTTTATTTACAACTTGTTTCTATCCATTTGCATATCCTTCTTATATTTATCTTTATGAGGGCATTTGGCAACATAATGCCGATTTGGCACAGGCAAAGCATTGAAGGGTAGCTTACCTCTAATCTTCGACCCCGTTTAAGCTCATGACAAAGTACCTCATCTATCTTCTGATATATCCTGATTTCATTGTGTTCTTCCTTTCCTTTTGCTGAAGCTTTAAATGCAACTTCTCTCATATCTGATGGTCCTCCTTTTCTCATCTCAAAAGCAATTAAGATTCCGTGAAGCTATGTCATAGCGATAGTCTGTAGATCCTGTTTTTCTTTAATGGAAGACACTTTTGATTCAAATTTAGCAAACAAGGATCTCAAAACTTTCTCAACTAAGGTAACTTCCTTTATTTCTTCACCCAAATTCTTCATACAATTAACAACCTCAACTATACGTAAGTAGCTAGCTATACTTTCATCATTGTGCATCTTAAGAGTTTCATACTGAATTCTGAGAGTTTGAAGCTTAGCATGTTTTACCTGAGAGTCTCCTTCGTAGCTCAGAACGATTTTGTCCCATATTTCTTTGGATGATTTGAGCTGCATGACTTTGACAAATTATGATTGTGATAGACTTCCCAATAAAGTATTGACTGCTCTAGCCTTGGTTTCATATTTCTTTTTGCTTGCCGTATCTATAGGAATTGTTGTTGGAAATGTACATCCTCCTTCCACAATTTCCCAGACATTCGTTCCAAGTGATTTTAGATAGGTTGTGGTTCTTATTTTCCAATAAACAAAATTGCTCCCATCAAATATTGGCAGTCTGATGGATCCCACACTTTCTTGAATACTCATGATGATGGATCTCCCTTCAAGCGATCAATCTTCTTTTGAAGGACCTGCTCTCATACCAATTATTGGAAATAATACTGAGAGGGGGGTGAATCAGTATTATCTGATCTATAATTTTTTTCCCAAACAGATTTATATACACTACTTCAGTGAAGTGAACTAGCATGTACATGCGACTGTACTTAAAGTAGCCAGTGTATATGCAGATAAATTTTTATTTAGATAATTTATCATGTAATGAGCTTAAACTAGTGTATTAGAGATTTATTAGATAGTGCAGTAAAAGCATAATAAACCATCACACATAAGCAACACACATAAACACCAAGATATAAGGTGGAAACCCAATGTGGGTAAAAAGCATTTGCTACTGTCATCTCTCTCTTCTTTTTAATAATAAGAAAACCTATTTATAATCTTGTACTAGTGCAGACTCATACCAGTATGCAAGGACCCACCTGTAGTAGGCCACAACCTTCTCTCATTCTCTAACTACTACAGGAAGGGAGCTACAACCCCCTAGCTCTTGTACTAGCCAATGTGTTTACTAGTATGTAGGTGCCAGCCTACAGAAAAAACTAAACTACTCCACTAGGGACCATGTTTCATGAATTTTTAGACTAGATACTCCTAGAATACAACACCACAATATGAAGGCAATGTTTCATCCAATTTTCATACTCAACCCATCAAAAACATTGAAACTCATAAAATCATCACTGCAATACAACCATCAAATACATCTGCATCAACCAATCACTGAAACCCAATCATCACTTTTTAAATCAACCACAACTAAAAATCAATCACTTGACAAACCATCATCACTGAAGCAAATCACAATCAATCAATCTGATCATTCAAAATACAGTCACCAAAACACAAAGCAGAACCCAGAACTCTGCAACAGCATACACAAACAATTGAAACTTTAAACATCATACTTCATAAGGTATACGCTACTTCCATGTGTCGAACCATTGTGCATACACACTTTTACTAAAGAAAACCTGCATACAGATCTATAAATGATAACTTAAACATCACAACTATTCCTGACTTCAATCATACCCAAATCATCACATTTACAGAATAAAACATGCATCAGTATTCAAATCGAGATTGTTCAATATCAAACCACATAATGATAATACTCTTAAGCCTTTATGATCCCGGTCCATCAACGTTCATCAGCCTTATAGGTGCAACCTTAGATCAGATCAAGAAAACCATCATAAGCTCTTTAACCTGCATATATGATTCAACACTTCATAAGATATTCAAATCCCTTGCACCCCTTGGCCTAATGATCTTCTCCTCCTTATATAGTTTTAGGCCTTTCTCAATACCATGGAACATAACTACTTAGGACCAATATCTTGGACCAAATACCTCAGATCAATTACCTTGGGTCAAATACCTTGGTCCAAGCAATACCTTGGACCAAAAACTTTGTTTTCCCAAGATATACACACTTTTCCTTCTGTGAAAGTGTGTATGTATGTATATGCTCCTTTTGTTTAGTAAACCTGCGTATATCTTTCTTTCTTCATTCTTTGTAGTTTTATTCGTAATTCTTTGCTGTTGACATGCTGCACTGTGATATTTCATCTGAGTGAGTTTCCATCAAGGAAAACACCTGTATCATAATGCCAACAGGATCGTTAAGAGATAGTGATAAAAATTTATTTCCATTACCTGGATCCATTACCCCAGAAGGAGCTGCCCGAAGGTGGTTTTTCCTGGAGGTCCAAAAATCCCTCAGAGCCCAGATTTTGTAAGTTATTTAAATTGAGTGCTAGGTTTCCTATAACAATAGTTGATGGCGAACAGGTTGGAAAATAATTTCTTTGTTACCTGGGACCATTATCCAGGAAGTATTTGAATAAAAGTGTCGAGTATTTGGGACCTGCAAGGGAGTAATCATGTGGTGAGGTTTTCCTCATAAATGATACATGGGCCATACTAAAATATCAAAAGATTGTAGCTATTCGTAAATGAATTTAAGAATAGTATGGGATCCAGGGTAGTAGGGACAAGTGGTGGTATAGCCCGAGAGGTCAAAATCTCATAACGGAATTTTAATTGAGAATTTTCTAAAAATTTCAGGGACCAAGGGTCATGGGATTGGATAGAGGCGGGCCATAACAGTTTGAAATTGTATCCAATTATAATTCTCTCAATGTAATTTTGAGGTTTCAACCCCAGATTCAATTATGTTGGTTTGGAGGAAGCGTTGAGTTAAAACCAATAGAACAAAAAAAAAATTTACCACATTCCTCCAAATTCAAAGGAGGGGTGGAGTATGTTACATTGGATGTATTGATTATTGTGGCTCTTGGGTCTATTATCAATATGTTGCAGGTCAAACTTTTCAGTATTGGTTTTGTTTGGATACCTTATTGTGAAAGATTATTATTTTTGTATTACTTTGGTTTGATTGTTTCATTATTCTATTAAAAAATGATACCCTCTTGTTTCTTTGAATATTCAAATATTTGGATTATTTATTTCTTTATTTCGGTGACATTTTCAGAGTTTTGTTTTTTATATTTTGGGAAATATATTTCATTTCTTTACATAAATTATTATTTTTCACGAAAAGTTTTTTTGTTGTTGCATGAATTAATATGTTTTTTAGATTGAACTCATTGTATTGTTGTGTGCTCAATTCTATTTGTAAAAACAAAAAAAAATAGATTCTTTCGTATTAGAATGTAATTTGTTGTGTTTTGAAAGAAATATTTTTGGAAATTTTTCTTTTTGGTTCAAAATGAATTTGATTAAAATAGGACTCTTGCATTTTGGGAATTGAAAAATCTTCTCATTTTTGTAATTAGGAGTTTATGGAATTGAAAATATTAAATCTTCATATTCACTGCATTAAGATTTGAGTCGAGTCATAATACCATTGGTTTTATTTCCATTTACCTATTGAGTAAACAAAGACTTTAAAAACAACACTTACTAAAATGAATCAAACATTTTTATATTTCTATGGTAGCTACACCTACATTAGTTTAAGTGTAGGGCTTTGGTTTAGGGGTTGAAATTTAATGATCCAAATTTGTAAACAAAAATAGAATCATATGATAGGGAGAGAAATCCATTTACCACATCTTGTCTCTAGGAAGCTCCTTTTACATAGGAGTCAAGCATGAGATTACATCTGACCCAATGAAGTAATCCACCTTGCTTCATTGGTTATGGTGGTGTTGATTTGCACACAATAAAAACGATGTCGAAAGGCACTTGGAGGTCACATGAAAGGACTACCTTGATTTGAGGGATATTTTAAGGGGATTTCAAGCTTTGTTACTTTGCCCTTGTGTATATATCTAACTTAGGATTGTCCCCCTAGGCCAAGTTGGTGTAGGTGGTAACATTAGTAACCATAATCCTAGGGATATTACACATGGTGATGGTGAGAGGTAAGTCCTTGTTGTACTTGGGACAAACATTATCTAGACTCGCTCGGGATTTTTTGGAGGGTGCTTCCTATATGTGAAGTTACTTGCACCAGGTCATGTCATTAAGTAGGTTTTCAATGTAACCAGTTCCACCCAATATATGTATATCCACTTTTCATATCAATCTCTATGATTATGGATTCCATCACCAACTAGTGTAGTCATTATGAAAAGGTCATTTTCATGGTTTGAATAAAATTTATTAGAATGTGTTACTTTAAAATAAAATTTGGAAAAAACTTATTTATGTTTGTTAAGCTGAACGTTTTGGACTTCAAAGTGATTCCATCATCAAGGGATCACAATTTACTATTGAGATGCTTTAGACATAATGTGTTTGGAGATATTAATAGTCATGTTTTGGAAGATTTTATTTTAGTCAACTCATCATGAGTATTGTTTAATTTTATTTAATAATGATTTACATGTGTTACTAAGTTTTAAACCATCATCCCGGTTCATGGTGTTTTCTCTTTTTTCTATTTCTATAGCTTCTTTTACTCTTATTTTTAGATAGTGATTTTCTTTCTGAATGATTTTAGTGTTCTCCATGCAAATTCAGTGAGAGGAGGAGCATGCATGTTTTGCCCCAGCCGATTTTGATGCCCTATTCATTAAGATTTCTATCGTGTGCTCTTCTAATTTTATTCCTACTGACCTTACCATTTCACCTATGTATTCTTTGCTACATGAGCATGGAATAACATATACTACTTTGTGTTGTTTTGGGTCAATTGAATCCTTGATAAAGTCAATGATTTTTCTTATGGTATTTGGAGGGTTGAAAACAACGTTGATGTTATATTTATTAATAATTTTGTCTATTTTATCAGTGGCACCTTTGTTGTAAGGTAGGGTGATTTTAGGGATGTTTATAGAGTTTTTTATTTTGATTTCTATTTTAGCTTGATGTATGGCTTTGTTGATGATGTTTCTTTGGTATCCATTCTTTTCAAAGACATTGTGAAGATGGTCAAGTTCATGTTTAAAAA
This sequence comes from Pinus taeda, assembly GCA_000404065.3. Classification (NCBI taxonomy): domain Eukaryota; kingdom Viridiplantae; phylum Streptophyta; class Pinopsida; order Pinales; family Pinaceae; genus Pinus; species Pinus taeda. Next base: position 138,186 of record APFE031593923.1, on the reverse strand, counting down.
GTTTTGTGTCACATATTATGGAATCTCTTGTTTCTAGGGTTTTGATGATGCCAACATTTTGTTTGGGATGGTGATGGGAGTCTCCATGAAGGTATTTATCTGTGTGAGTTTTCTTTCTGAAGACCTGGCATTTGAGCTTACCATTTTTTTTTGGTGAGAAGGATGTCAAGGAAAGGAAGTTGGTTGTATTTCTCAATTTCAATAGTGAATTTAATGTTTTCAAAGAGGATGTTGATGTGTGGAAGAAATTATTCAATCTTATGTATCCATGACTCCATTTCACAAATATGTTATCCACATATCTTTTCCATTCTTCAAGGGTGGCTGGGAAGGAAGTTAGTTCCCTTTTTTCAAAGTGTTCCATATATATGTTAATAATTATGGGTTATAAAGGTGACCCCATTTCTACTCCATGTGTTTTCTCATGTATTCTTCCTTCGAAGATCAAATATGATGATTTAAGGAAAATTTATAATAGTTCTTTACTTTCATTGTTGATATTGTTTTCATTACTTTGATAGCTTCATCCACCGGGATCATAGCATAGAGAGACACTATGTCAAAGCTAACGAGTAGATATTTATCACTTACATCAAGGCTTTTTATCCACTGAACAAAGTAAGATGAGTCTTTCACATAAGAGGAGGTGTTACTTGATAGAGGGTGTAGATGTTTGGCAAGGTATTTTGCAAGCATGTATGTGGGTGATCCTATGGTGTTAATTATAGGCCTTAAAGGGATTCCAACTTTATGGATTTTAGGAACTCCATATATTCTTGGGATCACGGAGATGTTGGGGGTAATCCTCTTTTTTGTCTCAATATCCAAGGATTATTCTTTATTTTTTAAATTACTTCTCGTAGGATTTTAGTGATTGGGTCCTTATTAATTATTTTGTTGCAACCACTTGTGTTGAGGTGTTCCTGCATTTTTTAATCATATTTTTCCTTGTTCATGATTACTGTGGCTTTTCCATTTTAAGCCTTCAATACAACAATGCAAAGAACAAGAGCATTGTTGTATTGAATGCTGATAAAGGTAACACCACAGTAATCATGAACAAGGTCGAATAAGAAAATAAAAAAATGGAGGAACGCCTAAACACAAGTGGTTGCTACAAAATAATTAATAAGGATCCAAGCAATAAAATTCTATGAGAAGTAAATAAAAAAATCAAAGAATCATCATTGGATATGGAGACAAAAAAGAGGATTACCCCTAGAAGCTCCATCATCCCAAGAATATATGGAGCTCCCAAAATCCATAAATTTGACATCCCTTAAGGCCTATAGTTAACATGATAGTATCTCCCACATAGATGCTCACAAAATACCTCGCCAAAAAACTACACCCCCTTTAGGTAACACCTCTTCTTATGTGAAAGATTCAACTTCTTTTTTTCAATAGATAAAAAACCTTGACGTAAGTGATAAATGTTTTCTCGTTAGTTTTGATACATTGTCTCTCTACACTATGATATCAATGGATGAAGATATCAAAGAAATTAAAACCATTACTAAGAATGAAACCATTGAACTATTAAAACTTTTCCTTAAATCACCATGTTTTAGCTTCAAAGGAAGAATATATGAGCAAACACATGCAGTAGCAATGGGCTCACCTTTATCACTCATAATTGCTAACATATATATGGAACACTTTGAACAAAAGGCACTAACTTCCCTCCCAATCACCCTTGAAGAATTGAAAATACATATGGATGACATATTTGTGAAATGGAGTCATGGGAGACAAAAGCTTGAATAATTTCTTACACACATCAAAAACCTCTTAGAACACATTAAATTCACGATTGAAATTGAGAAATACAACCAAATTCCTTTCCTTGACATCCTTCTCACTAAGAAAAATGGTAAGCTTGAATACGAGGTCTTTAGAAAGAAAACTCACATCGATAGATACCTTCATGAAGACTCCCATCATCATCCCAAACAAAATGTTGGAATCATCAAAACCCTGAAAATAAGAGCTTCCAAAATATGTGGCCCTAAACATTTGAAACATGAACCTGGCCATCTTGGAAATGTCTTTGAAAATAATGGATACCAAACAAACATCATATACAAATCCATACATCAACCTACAATAAAAAAAAAAACAAAACAAAAAACTTTATAGACATCCCTAAAATCACCCGACCTTACATCAAAGGTAGCGCTGATAAAATAGCCAAAAATATTAATAAATATAACATCAACATTGCTTTCACCCCTCCAAACACCATAATAAAAATTATTGAAATTGTCAATGATCAAACACCATGAATCTATAGGAATAGAAAAAACATCAAACACTATGAATCGAGATGATGGTTTAAAACTTAGCAACACATTGAAACCATTATTAAAGTAAAAAATACTCATGATGAGTCGAATTAAATAAAATATTCCAACACATTAGTATTAATAGCTCCAAACCATTATGTCTAAATCATCTCAATAACAAATTTTTATCCCCTAATGATGGAATCACTTTGAAGTCCAAAACGTCAGGCTTAAAAAGCATAAATAGGTTTTTTTCCAAATTTTGTTTTAAATAATATCACCTATTTGGACTCTCTCTTTCACATGTGTTACTTTGTTTTACTTTTTAGCAAGGCCATAGGTGTAAATTGTTGAATATTGTTAAATTCTTAATAAAAATTCATTTTGGCATGTTTAGCGTGTCTTTCTTATAGAATTCGGGGTTTACCCCCTAAATTTACACCTAGAAAATTGAATAATATAAAACCAAAAAAATAAAAAACTATAGAACTTGGAACATTAGAAATTAAAGAACCTAAAACATCAACGCCTATTGTTACAGAACCTAAGATCTAAAAATCTGAGACATTGCAAAATGAAGTGGTAGAAACTGAAATGGTTGGAATTTTAGAACCTGAGGTAAATGAACCTAAAGTAACTGAACCTGAAATTTTGGAACCAAAATTACATTTACTTGAAGAATCAGAAATTACTGGACTGGTGACTTCATAAATTTGTGTCTCCCCTTCATTAGGTCTATTATCTACCCCTTTACCACTTACATATCATGGATTTGTGTCTCTAAGTGTTAAACTAGACCATCTTCCACCTGGTCTATTGAGTATCAAAGATATTATTGAAGAAATTGTTTTTGTTAACCCTTCCATTACCAATGCTACATGACCATTTCTCATTAAGATTCCATATTCTCCTTTACAAAAAAACCTTGGTATGGAGCTCTTCTAAACTCTCGAAGACCCAACTTGGTTAGAGCACTTGAGATAATTTCCTAGTTATGTACTCCCTCATCTTGTTTACCTAGTCCAACCATAACTGAGTCTACACTTGAAAGTCAAACTTCATCCAATCTAGTTAGTGGACCTACTGAGTTAAGTATGAATTCCATGTTTACTTGGCTCCTTGAGTCCTAAATTTAGGGTGGACCTTCCATGTCTATTGGGTATCAGTCACTTAGTGAAACCTTTTTAGGAGCTACAACTTCTCCTTCCTTTTCTCAATTTCCTACTTGGTTTTTTGAAATTTCATCTAGTTTTGTTTATAAAGTATTGGTCAAACTATCCAAACTTTAGTTTCTCCACAAAGTTTCATACCTTGGGTGCAACAAGTATTTTATCAACAACTTATTTTATAATATAATGGTGTAGGGTTTCTACAACAACCCCAATAGGATCTTATCCTACGGGGGGGAATCTTCCTATGGTTCTTATTTTCCCACAGGGGAGAAACCTCCTTTGGGAACATATCCTCGACTTGGGGGGGAATTGTTGTGGGATATTATCCACCTCGTAGTCAAACACCTTATGATTTTAATGCAAGCTACTAGAACTCAACCTCTTACTAGTGCCCCATTCCCAATAATGGTTGGTACTCCTTGGAACCTTGCTTTAGTAGTGTACCTTAGGCTCCCCCCGCTTAACCTATTCATGTTGGAGTTTATATTCCTTTTGGTTAACCTATTCAGGGTGTTCCTTAAATTCATGTTGGTCAACCTATTCAGTGTACACCTCAAATACTTATTGGGAAATTTGTTCAAGGTATACCTCAAATGCTATAGAAAGGATCCTCAAATGCAAACAGTTCAACCTTTCCAAGGAGTTCCACTTACAACTGAACCTACTCTAGCTTACCCTATATTTCCTCCTCTAATGTATCCTATGGAATGTAAATGCCTATGGTGCAACCTATTCCAGGATATCACGAGTAACATCCTCCAACATTTGGACTTTATCCACAAGGATACCAATATCCTCAACCTCATTTAAATAGGAAGTTACCACTTATTGCTACATTATATTTCCCATACTTTTCCCAACTTACCAATGATCTGATTTATCATTATTATTTATGGCTACTTATTCCTGCGAAGCTACCAAGTGATATACCAAAATTTGATGGTAAACCTAGAGAAGACTCATAGAATCATGAATTATTTATCATTTGTGGTGTTCATCTAGCTCCCTAAATGTTGATTCCAATTTATTACTAATTTTCAAGCGTACTCTTATCGGTCCTGCAATAAAGTGGTATATTGAATTACCGTGGACATCCTTTGGTAATTTCAACTCCTTGGAACAACATTTTTTACTCATTTTCAACTACTAATTCGATATGAAACTGGTACTAAAATTTTAACTTCATTATGACAATCGGACTCCACACATATTTATGATCATATACATGAATGGAGGCATTGTCATCATCTAGTTAAAGCTTATATTCCAGATTAGTTATTAGTGGAATGGTTTGTTAAGTCATTACTTCCTACCATTACTCAAGATGTTTCCAAGGGTGGAGTTGTTATTGAGGAGCGAGTCATTGCTCATGCTAAGTACTTAGATCTTTTTTATTTGCAATAAAGCATGTTCTACAATAAAAATCCTAATGCTCCATACCCATCGAATACTGTTCCATAAGCTTCTACATAACCTCACATTGCTAATGGTGTGATTGGTTTTGTAAATCAACAATTAGTGATTAAACCATCTGGTCACTCTAATCCTAAGTTGACTCCCACTATTATTGTTCAAAATGTCCCTACTATTTCTACTACTCTTGTTAATACTTCCTAGATTAACATAGTTCTATCTTTTTTAAATAGTAAATCTCAGCAACTTGGAGGTAAAAAGAAGGGCCAAGGAAAAGCTAAACAAGATACCCCTCAACAGGAAAAACCAAAACCTAAATATCCTTAAGAAAAACATAAACTGTGGTATCCTTGTCTCATTTGTAACGAGGAACATTATAACAAAGAATTTCCACATAGTGATGAAGTTAATTAATTTCTCAAAGGCACTTCAAACACACTTCTTGTTTTGACGGACCTTTTTCTAGCTAAAGGGACAAAAAGAGTTGGGAAAAATCAATATTGTTGTTATTAGAACTGTTTTGATATAATGATGTGTCAAGAGACAATTATGGTGACTACAAGAGCTAAATACTATAGTTCTCCAAATCTTCCAAATGGAAGTGTTCCACATCAACCTTCCACATTGATTCCACCTTATTCTGATCCTCTACGGATCGAGTGACCAACCTCTAAAATAGTGATTAGACCCCATCCTAAAGGTGTAATTCATAGGTTATATTTTAGTCTTGATGCTAGGGTTACTTAGAATTATAATATTGTGAAATATTTGGCTCAGGCCCCTTCTGCAATGTCGGCCCTTGAAGTCCTTTAAAGTTTCCTTATGCAACAAGAATCAATTTTATTAGTTATTGGTGGAATTTATCCATTGGGTTCAAGCCTTATGGTTTTTTAATTACAAGACCATATACCTAAACTCTCGCATCAACTTGCTTTTCAAATTAAGGTTAGTGTACAAGACAAAAATGTTTTTTGAACCATTATAGAGAAAGAAGCCTCTACGTACATTATGTTTATGTATTATTGGAAAGCCTTGGGATATCCTTCAATTAATGAATCACATACTACATTGAAATTTTTTTATGGAAGTGGATTCAAACTCTATGGGATTTTAAATGCATTACCTGTGGAGTTACAAGGGAAAATTATTATTTTTGAAGTAGAAATCATTGATGCTCAACTTGACTATAGCCTTCTATTAGGCCCTATCTGGACCTACGCCATGTTAGCATTGATTTCTTCACTCTTTCATGTGTTACAATCTCCTCACCAAGGAAATATAGCTACCATAAACCAACTTTCATTTTATGCTTCTGATTCACATACCATAGGTAGTGTACCTTTCATAGGTAAAACACCAATTTCTTATGAGAATGTTGGCGTGGGATTACTTAAATATTCATTTCTTATGGGAACCTTTTTATCCATAAACTATCTGGTGTATATTCCACTAGGCAATTCATCATAACAAATATAATAATATTATATTAAAAATCTGAAATGCTACACTATTATAGTTTTCTTAGATTTCTTGATCTATAGATTTTACTGTAAATATTGCATGCATGCAAATAAAACTTATGTAGAAAATAGAGAATGGAAAAATAAAATCTCACACATACATTAGACACAAAATTTTCCTTGGGAAACCCTTTCAAGAGAAAAACCCAGCAAGAAGGTGAGGTTGCTCCTTTCTCTTTCTCTATCTAGAAATATGGTTTCAAGTATAAAAAATTATGGCATGTGCCCCATGGGCTACTACAGTGCAAAAATCCTCTATGTGTTCTTTATCTCCTATCCCTATTTGCTATTTTTCACTCATCTATGGAACAATTAGACTTGAAATAATGAAATACCCTTTCTTCCTAGTGGCTTGGTTATAACATAACCCAATAGCCTACTAATGGTTAGGTTTGACTAATTAAAATATTAACCATATTTATAATGTACACTCTTCTAGAGTCTTTTACATAATAATCTTGTGGCTAGCCCCTTTTTCAATGAATATTCCAGGCTGACAAGGCATCCTTTCAAATTATGGTGGTGAAAAAAGGAAGGGCAACTTCTAAGTTGTATAACATTCACATATAAACTCCAACTGATGTAGTTCTTTTGCCATTGGAAATATCTATGTGTCTAGAATATAATTTAAATGCCTCACACTAACGTGGAAAATATTTACCCAAGAAAAGTCACTTGATGCCTCAAAACACTCTTGGAAGGTTTTAGACTTTGTTTTGCCAAACTGGGTCTCACTGGTAAAAATAGTCCCATGAGTTGATTCCTCCACTTTTTCCACTCTGAATGCATAAATATGGATGAAAAACAATATGATGATCCAATCCAAATCATACCTCCCCAAAAGCTTCTATTGAATGAGATGAGGAAAATTGTCCTCCACCTTCTCTTTGATGTACCAGTTATCTTTTTCTAGAAGTTATCCTTTCAACCCAATCTGTCAGAGATCATGTTGCCCCAATATTGTAGTTTTGGACCTATTCTATAAAATTGTACCTATGATCAAATATGCTTCAACATCTAGTGCTAAATCCTCCATAGAAGGTAGGACTCATTCCTCTTCCTAATCTGGCATGGAATACTCTGAGGGTTTCAGATTCTCTACATTTAAAACTGAGTAAATGTTCATGTATGGTGGTAAACTGAGTTTATAGGCATTATCACCCATATTCTCTAGTATCATAAAGGTTTCACACCTTAGAGCCTTTATTTTCTTACCAGGACCTTTGTAGCCTCTCCTTGTTTAATTGTAGCCATACTTTGTTGCCTGCCTTAAACAATTTCTCAGTTCTATGTTGATCATGCTTGGCCTTATATTTATCATGTGACTTTTGCAGTGTCTCTTGTACCTAGAGATGGATCTTCCTAATATTTTATACAATATTTTCATCCCTCAAGGCATCTCTTGTAAGATCTTCGCTCACTCCTTGTTTCCCATATGCAAGGTCCAAAGATGAAGGCGATAAATATCCAAAACATGTTTCAAATGGGGACTTTCTTATAGAAGTGTGGATTGATCTATTATAAGAATGTTGTATATATACCAAATTTTCATCCCAAGAATTTAGATGCTTCTGATTGTATCCCCTCATAAGTTGCAACAAACTTTCGTTGACTAAATTTTTATGCCCATTTGTCTGTCAATGGAATGTTGTAAATCTCTTCAACTTCAGGTCAATCTTCTCCCACAATGTAGTCCAGAATGCATTGAGAAATCTCATATCACTATCTGAAATGGTGCTCCTTACTATCCCAAAGTGCACACAAACTTGTCCAAAGAACAATTTTTTTTCTTCTTGCCCACCGATGTTCTTTTTACAGGGCATTAGAACACACATCTTGCTGAACCTATCAACTACCACGAATAGGTAGTCAATCCCCTCTTGTTTGTTGGTAAACCTCCAACAAAGTCCATGGAAATACTTTCCCAGGGAAGAGTGGGTACATGTAAGGCATGATATAGACCATATTTCCTACTTCTAGGGTTGTTGGTACAACAAATCATGCATCCTCTTATGAACCTAGCTACCTTCTCTTGCATCTTGGGCCAAAACACACACCTCAGCAAGTTTCCCATGGTCTTCTCTACAACAAGGTGCCCTGTAAACTTAGAGGTGTGAGCCTATCTAATAAGCTACAATCTCTCACCTTTAGGAAGGCATAACTTATCTACAGAGTAACCCATCCTAGAGATGGTAGTCAATGGTGTTGTTGTCATTGTGCACATGAATCTTACTCTGCAACTGCTAAAACACCTCCTTGAATTCCTCATCCTCTAAATATGCTTCTTTGTATGCATCCTAGGTGAATACTTCCATGTGCATAAGAGTACCTAAAGCTATGATCTTTGATGTGTGTGGCCTTGAAATCATATCAACTAGCTTGTTTGTGCTTCCCTTCTTATACTTGACCACCAAATGAAAGTGTTGTAAAAACCCCATCCACTTGTAATTCCTAATCTGTTTTAACTTACTCAGGGCTTATAAGTATTGTAATGGCTGGTGATATGTGTGGATCATTGTCTCCTTTACCATTAGATATTGCTTACACTTCTTCACATCCTTCCCCAAGGCATAGAGATTCTTGTCGTAGGTAGGGTAATTAAGGATTGACCCATGAAATTCTTTAGAATGGTAGCATATGGGCCTTCCTCCCTGCATCAGGACCACTCCCATAGCATACCCACTCACGTCTAGCTCCACTTCTAAGGGCTGCTATAGGTTTGGTAATTCCATAAAAAGTTCTTGATTGATTTTCTTATTCAACTCCTTGAAAGCACCTTACAGACCCTTTCCCCACTAGAAACTCTTACAACTTGTTGTTATGTCATGGAGCAGTGTTGCTACCACTAAAAATGAGGCTATGAATTTCCTTAGGTACTATGCTACCCCAATGAAACGTTTGACCTTACACATTTTAGTAGACGCCAACAATTTCATGATCGCCTCCATATTAGAAGAATTTATCTTAAACCCTCCTCCATCTATAACGTATCCCAGATACACCAAGGGCTGTTGTGAAAACTCACACTTATTGAGATTTGTGAGCAACTGGTGCTTCTTTAATGTTTCTAACACTTGCATCGAATGTGAGATGTTCTCCTCCAAGGTGTCATTGTATACTAATATATCATCCCAAGATATAATAATAAATGAATCTATAAAATGTTGCAATACATCTATCATTAATCTCATAAACATAGCTGGTGCATTACATAGGCCAAATGGCATGACTAACCACTCATACAAACTTTACCTAGTTTTGAAAGGGGTCTTCTAGGTATATTCTACTTTAACTCACACTTGGTGATATACATACTTTAAGTCTTTCTTAGTGAAGTATTTTTCTTTCTACAACTAATCCAGTATATCATTTATCCCCGAGAGCGGGTATCTATTCTTGAGTGTGATTTTGGTCAACACCCTATAATATATACACATACACCATGTCCCATCCTTATTTGGCACAATGGAGATGTGTGACTCATATAGTGATGTATTTGGTCAAATGACCTTGTTCCAGTAGTTGCTACAATTGTTTCTTCACCTCACTTTCTTTTATGACAAACTTCTTGTATAGCCAAATATTTGGAAATGGGGAGTCTACTAATAGTGGAATCTTGTGCTCCACTTCTAGATTAGGTGGTAACCCTTTAGGCTCTCAGAACACATCCCAGTATGCCTACCGCAAGTCTTACAGTTTTTTTTGTTTTGTTTTTTTTTTTTTTTTTTTATGTTTCTTAGTGCACCCCTCTAGGGATTCCTTACCTCTTTTTAACTCCTCTATAGATTGAATTTCTCTTAAAAATAATAAAATATACTTCTTATTGGAACTGATCAATTTCTTGGTTTGGTTGAAACTTACCAGCTAAATTTTTGACTTGCCTTTGTGTGCATTGATGATGAAATATTTTCCTTCCTTGACGAGCCGATATTGGTTGGATCTCCATAAAAAAGGTTGGGAAAAATCAATCCTCCTCTTCTAAAAAATATTATAATATAATGATGTGTTAAGAGACAGTTATGGTGACTATAATAGCTAAAGACTATGGTTCTCCAAATATTCCAAATGGAAGTATCCCAGATCAACCTTCCACATCGGTTCCACCTCCTTCTGATCCTCTACAAATTGAGTGACCAACCTCCAAAATAGTGATTAGACGCCATCCTCTAGGTGTAATTCATAGGTCATGTTTTAGTTTGCATGCTAGGGCTACTCAATATTACAATATTTTCAATGATTTGGCTCATGCCCGTTCTGCAATGTCAGCCTGTGAGGTTCTTCAAAGTTTCCCTACACAACAATAATCACTTTTATCAGCTATTGGTGGAATTGATCCATCGATTTCAAGGCTTATGGTTTTTAAACTACAAGACCATATACTTAAACTCCCGCATCAACTTTCTTTTCAAATTCAAGTTGTTGGACAAGACATAAATGTTTTTCAAATCATTATAGATGAAGGATCCTCTACATACATGATGTTTGTGTCTTGCTGGAAAGACTTGGGATCTCCTTCAGTTAATCAATCATGTACTACTTTGAAATATTTTGATGGAATAGGATTCAAACCCTATGGTATTTTAAATGCATTACTTGTGGAGTTACAAGGTAAAACTATTAATGTTGAAGTAGAAATCATTGATGCTAAACTTTACTACAATATTTTATTAGGCCCTATCTAGACCTACACCATATCAGAGATGGTTTCCTCACACTTTCATGTGTTACACTTTCCTCTCCAAGGAAAGATAGTTACCATAGACCAATTTTCCTTTTATGATTCTGATTCACATACCATAGGTAGCATACCTTTCATAGGTAAAACACAAGTTTCTTATGAGAATGTTGGTGTGGGATTACTTAAAGATTCATTGCTTATGGGAACCTTTTGATCTGTAAACTACCATGGATATTCCACTAGATAGTTGATCAAAACACATATAATAATATTATACTAAAACTATGAAATTCTACACTATTATAGTTTTCTTAGATTTCTATATCTATAATTTTGCTATAAATAGTGCATGCATGCAATCAAAACTTATGTAGAAAATAGAGAATAGATAAATAAAAGCTCACACACATTAGACACAATATTTTCTCTAGGAAACCATTTCGGGAGAAAAACCCAACTATAAGGTGAGGTAGATCTACTCTCTTTCCCTATTAGAAATGTGGCTGCAAGTACAAATAAATATTATTTGTGGCTCGTGGGTTGCTATAATGTAAAAATCATCTATTTGTGCTCTATCTCCTATCCCTCTTTGTTATTTTTTTATCAGCTATGGAAAAAATGCACTTAAAATAATGAAATCCTTTTTCCTCCTAGTGGCCTAGTTATAACATAGCCCAGTAATCTACTAGTGGCTAGGTTTGACTACCTTAGCTCTTAACCAGAATTCCCTGAAACCTTGGAGGTGTAAGCCTCTAAAATCAACTCCAACCACTCACCTTTAGTATTACATAACTTATCCAACATGTATACTAACCCATCCTGGAGATCGTAGCCAATGGTGTTGTCACCATTATTCACATGAATCTTACTCTGCAACTGCTGAAATACCTCCTTGAAGTCCTTATCCTCTTAATATGCCTATATGGATCCATCATGGGGGAATGGCTCCATGTGCATAGGAGTCCTCGTAGTTGTGATCTTTGATCTAGGTGGCCTTGAAAGCATATCAACCAAATTTTTTGTGCATCCCTTCTTGTACTTCATCACCAAATGAAACTACTGCAAAAATCCAATCCACTTATAATGCCTAGTTTGTTATAGCTTACTCTGGGCCTACAAGTACTGTAGTGGCTGATGATATATGTCGATTATTATCTCCTTTCCCATCAAATAATTCTTCCACTTCTTCACATCTTGGACTAGGGCATAGAGCTCCTTGTTGTAGGTAGGGTAGTTAAGGACTGCCCCTTGAAATACTTCAGAATGGTAGCATACATTACTTCCTCCCTGCATCAATAATACTCGCATAGCATACCCACTTGCATCTATCTCCACTACAAAGGGATGTTGCAAGTTTGGTAATGCAAGAACTAATTCTTGTATTATTTTCTTCTTGAGCTTCTCGAAATACCTCTAATAACCCTTTCCCCACTAGAAACTCTTTCCTCTTGTTGTTAAGGTATGGAGCGATGCTACTACCACTGAAAATGAGGCTATGAATTTCCTTAGAAACTATGCTACCGCAATGAAACTTCTGACCTTAGAAACATTAGTAGGCACCAACCATTTCATGATGGCCTCCATCTTGGCAGGATCTATCTTCAACTCTCCTCCACCTATCACATACCCCAGAAACACCAAAGACTTATGTGCAAACTCACACATCTTGAGATTTTCTAGTAATTTGTGCTTCTTTAATGTTTCCATCACCTTCATGAAATATGATATGTGCTCCTCCCAAGTAGCATAATATACTAGTATATCATCCAAATATACAATAACAAATGAAACTATAAAAGGGCACAGTAAATCATTCATTAGTCTCATAAATCTAGCTAGTGCATTACATAGGCCAAATGTCACGACTAGCCACTCATAAAACCCTTTCCTAGTTTTGAAGGAAATATTATTGGTATCTTCTTATTTAACTCGCACCTAGTGATATCTAAACTTTAATTCTAGCTTGGTGAATTATTTTTCTTTCTACAACTGATCCAATAGATCATCTAGCCTCGACAAGGGGTATCTATTCTTGAGTGTGCTTCGATTCAATGCCCTGTAATATGTACGCATACACCAAGTCCCATACTTATTTGACACAATGATGATGGTTGACCCACGTGGGGATGTACTTGTTTGAATGACACCTCGTTCTAGTAGTTGTTGCAGCTGTTTCTTGAACTCACTTGCTTCTATGACAAAGTTCTTCTACAACCCAATGTTTGGTAATGGGGAGTCTGGATCTCATGCTCTAATTATGTCTTAGGTGCTAACCCTTTAGGCTCTCATAACACATCCCTATATGCCTACAACAACTCCTCTAGTTGTTGTTTCTATTTCTTAGTACATGCCTCCAATAATTCCTTACCTCTTACGGGATCCTCTACAAAAGGACTCTCTTAAAAACATATTTCCTGCTAGAATTGATCAATTTCTTAGCTTGGTTGCACTTACCAATGAAGTCTTTAAATTTCCTTTGTTTTTTTTGTTGATGAATGATTTTCCATCCTTGACAAGTCGATATTGGCTGGCTTTCCCATGAATATTGCATGTAAAAACCCATGGTTGATTTTCCATGTATAAAATATATAAACTCGATGCCATGGGGCACATATTCCAAGTTGAATGTTGGGAAAAACATAGTGGTGGGTATCACTTGTGATTAATTTATTTCTATGGAAATTGGCAAAGACATTGGCAAAGGAAAAGAGGCATTAATTGGAATTTATTTATGAAAATAAAGGAAAATAGGAGAAAATGGAGATGAAGGGTCACATATTTGCATGAGAGAGAATTTGAAGGAAAATGAATAAAATAGAGACCTCAATGATAAAAAGGAATCATAGGATCAGTTTGTATTTTTTTGTCAATGTAGTGTTGCATCTCTCTTCTATTATCTCATACTTTTGCACACTTAGAGTATTCTTGGAACATGCTTGGAGAATTATAGTTTCACCTGGATGGGAGAAAGAAGGCAAAAGAAAGCAAGAAATAACAAGGGAATAGGTGGATCAACAACTACAACTAGATTTATTTGCAGGTAACAGGTTGCATGTATGATCTCCTTGTTTATTTTTGGATGCATGGTATATGAATGTGATTTTTTGGTTATGTGTTTTCATTGGCATGGATATTTTCCTAGATTGACAGTGGTTTTATCCTTGCCTTCCATTTCCTAGATATCCATGGTGTTGTGGATGTTTTTTCCAGTTTATTATTTTTCGATTGGTTCTCATAATTCCTTATGGATGTGGGTTGGAAAAAACACTCTAGATTCCTTAGAACTGCTTGGGTTGGGTTACTAGTCCTAGAGCCTAGGTTGGAAAAAACCCTTTGGAGTGCTTGGTGGGTTGAGTTACTATTTCCTGGAGCCGGGTTGGAAAAATGATCTGGAGCCTTGAAAGGTTGTGGGTTGAGTTACTAGTTTTGGGAGCCTTAGAAAACTTGGGTAGAGACTGATCTGGTTGGTGCTAGTGATGTTTGACGGTGGAGGTGGAATCACTATGGTTGAGCATTGAGGAGGGTTGGCCTCTAGAAGCCCTAGTTTGGTTTTTCTTTTCTTTTTCAATCAGATCCCACATTCATGCTTGGAATATGACGCACGGGTGATTGGCTGAAAGATACATTTGGTTTAACCCAATTTATGTTCGTGTGGCATATGGAAGTTCCTGACTTGGTTGCCATTTTCATATGTTAATAAGATTTATTCTTCTATTATGATTCATGTATATTTTCATTGATTATGTTCACGATATTATGGTTGAGTTTCCATGGCTAAAACACTACCTATTTTCTAGTTATATGTTGGTTATGTGATGTATATTACTTATGGCTCTTGACATGTTTTGATTAATGTATGAATGGTTAATGAATACATGAACTAAAATTTTATTATAGATATTATGAGAGGGCATTATACCTTCTTGGTGATTCTTAGATAAGTTTCAGACTCATGTGATTAGATATGCATTCATGACCTATAGCTTACATGTTTTCCATATGTTTGACAAAATGACTGTCCTGGTTGGGCTTGTTTGGGTCAAGTTCTTGTTAAAGTTTTATATGTTTAGCATCGCCCTTATGTCATTTATCATTTTGAGAAGTCTTACAAAGTATTAGGTAGGGGTTTGAGGGTGGCTTGGAATCATGGCTCAGACCTCAGGGTCATAAGAACTGAACTGAGAAATTTAGGTCACATGCAACAAGAGATTTCAATTTAATATGTCCTTGAATTAAATCAAAATTATATTCTCGTAGCAACTTGTAATAGTTAATTAAGTTAAATTGACTTAATTGACTTAGGAAATTTGAGTTGGTAGTCTATATAGAGTCATGTAGAGTGATCCCTAAATTTTAGGGGCCCGGGTTTAGTTCTTTTGAGTTGTAATTAGATAACTTAGTCTAACTAAGTTATAGTCAATTAAACTAGTTCTAAATGTTGGAGGAACTAGTAGGAGGTCTAGTAGTGGGGAAGGTCACTAGTGTATCCTCAATACCACACCAATTAACTAAAGATTCACTCATAAATAACTCATGCATGTCAGTTTAGAGGAAGACCTAGTTGAGATTAGAGTTAAGGGACAATGTACTATCCGTTCTATAATTTTCCAAGTTGTACAAATGGTGCATGTAATCAGTTGAGGGCCTATGGATGGATTGTGTAGTTATGGAGAGTGGATTTCCCAATTAAATATGAGCTAATTCTCTAAGGAAATGTGCAAGGAAGTAGGGGGTTGGCACGTAGAAAATTTTTATAATTGTTGGCTTGAGTTGGCTTGTGAGGCAGAGAGCTAGATTGTACTAGTGCGGGAATTGTTTGGGTTGAACAAGCATTGTATTTTCTGGTTAATGTAATATAGATAGTCGAGGTTTTTAGCAGTTTCTTTTCCCAGAGAGATGTTGTGTTATGTGCAATTGATATTATTCTTTTTTTACTTATTGTTTTCATTGATCAATTTTGGTTTACACTGAAGAGTAGAGTAGATTATTGTCTTGATTTTTAGCATATCACATGAGTTGTTGAATCTGCAAGTAAAAATATACATGGTATCAGAGATGAAGACAATATAGAAGAGGAGAATTCAAGTTTGTTGTGCAGGTGAAATCAAATTTGCGAGTTCATACTTCAGAGTCAGTAATATGTCATTCTATGATTTGAGACTTGAGCATGCCTTGGAGGGAAACTTGAATTACATAGCTTGGAAGGGCAGGATGGAAGCAGTAATGGAAAAAAATGGCCTCAAGGAATTCATAGATCATGACATTCCTAAGCCTCAAGCATTTGATACTAAAGATTTGGATGAATGGAGAGTGTGTGGAAAAGGTGAGAAGGATTATCCTGGAAGGAGTTCGAGATCACATTGTCTCGACTCTCCATGGTAAGGACACTCCATACATAATGTGGAAGGCATTGACAAACTTGTTTCAAAATAGAAGTGATTATAGGAAGTTTTTATTGAAGGAAAAACTAAGAAAGATCAAGATGGAGAAGGGTGACTCAATTCCAAAGTACTTGACCAAGTTCACCAATTGTTAGGATGAGCTTGGAAGTGTCGGGATTATTGTTGTTGAAGATGATATGGTGAGCCTAGCAATTATAGGACTTCCCAAGAGCTCGCAAATTTACCAGGACTCAGTTAATGGGTGGGAGAATCCACCAGATTGGGAGCAGTTGTGGTCCAACCTCATATAGGAAGATATTCGGCGGAACACCAGAGGCAGATCCTCATCAAAGGCTGATGATGAGGAGACTTGTGCCTTAATGGGTAAGGAAAAGAAAGGGAAGGGAAAGTCATCCCACTCCAAATCATATTCTTGTCATGGTGGAAAGAAGAAGGACATGTCGAAAGTCAAGTGCTTTCAATGTCATGAGCTAGGACATTTTGCCACAAAGTGTTTGCTCAAGAAGGCTAATAAGAAGCCCTCAGGAGGAGTGGCAGGTGAGGCTCTTGCCTCACAATTTGAATTGGAATTTACCCTCATCACTTGTGTGGTGTCATTGATGATGGATAACATGTGGTACATGGATAGTCGAGCTGATTTCCATATGACCAATAATAAATATCTCTTCAGTAACTTGGAGGAGAACGATATCTAGATGCATATCGAGATGGATGATAATAGGAGGTATAACACTACCGCGATCAATACAGTTACCTTTAAGAGGGAGTCAGGTTCTCCCATCACTTTGCAAGATGTTATGTATGTTCCTGGTCTAAAGAATAACTTGGTATCTGTTGTCACGTTGGAGGATAGAGGCTATGTTGTGATATTTAGTAAGGGAAAGGCATTGCTTCATCACATAGCCATAGGATAGGTGAAGAGGATAGGGGTTCAAGTGAAGAATCTCTACAAGTTGGAGGTATAAGTTTGTCTTTCCTTGAGCATGAAAGCAGAGAAGGTGTAAAGCCAATACATTGATTATTTGTGGCATAGGAGAATGGGTCACTTGCACCATGGCACTTTGAAGATCATACAAAAAATTTCTACCAATCTTCCCAAGGGTACACTAGAGAAGGTAGACACTTGCATAGGGTGTACATTAGGAAAGTACACCAAATATTCCTTTTATGAAAAAGACAGTCAAGCATATGGGATCCTTGATTGAGTTCACTTAGATGTGTGTGTATTTTTCTCGATAATATCCTTGGCCAAGCATAGGTATTATGTTATATTTGTTCATGATTTTTCTCGTAAGTGTTGGATATTCTTCATGTAGAAGAAAGATCATACTTTTGAAAATTTTTGTGAATTTAAAGCATTGGTCGAGAAAGATACTGGCAGGAAAGTTAAAGCTCTCAAGAGTGATAATCATGGAGAGTAGGTGTCAAATGAGTTCAAAAAATTATGTGCATTAGAAGTCATTCAGTGAGAGTTGGTAGCACCTCATAACCCACAACAAAATATGGTCATTGAAAGGAAAAATAAAAACATTGTAGGAGTGGAACGGGTGATGTTGCATGATTAGGACCTACCCCTACACTTGTGGGTTGAAGCATGAAACACAACTATTTATTTATAGAACATAAGCCCTCATTGAATTCTTGGGATGAGTACACCATGTTTGGATGGGGTCCCTTAGGTTAGTTTTGGGGTTAAAAACCCAAGTTTTGATGTAAATTTTGGTGAAGAGATGTAAAGTCTCTGTAATTTGTGGATGCAGAGCACGTATATAGTTAGAAGTCAAAAGGGGTTTTATCCCCTTATCTATGTAAAGTCGAGTTAGTTTTGAGATCCACCCATGGTCCGCGGACCAGGGGATTGTATGTAAAAATATATAAATAGGTGTGTCTTAAGGGAGTCTAAGGCATGCTTATTCTATGCCTATGTCTAAGAAAAAAGGGTAAGTAAGTAGCGGGTAGATAGAAGGGAAAAGGCTCTGCAAATAAGTGTGTGGAGGCCTAGAGTAGAGTCCACGACTGAGTGTACGAGCCCCTGTAGCTGACTGTGCAAGGACAATTTGAGTATACAACATCATATTGAAGATTAATAAAGAATATTGTTGAAAAAATTCATGTGTTTAGCTATTTATTTTTGTTATTTATGTTTGCAATATACGTTGTGATGGAATAATGTCTTTATGAAATAATGATGTATTAATGCGCGACTCTGTTGGATAAGTTTTGCTAACTATACAAAATTCATGTTAAGTATTTACGCAAAGATTATAATACATTATGTTATGTTTATTGAATACTTAAGTAGATCTGTGTGAACTCAGATCTAGGGTTGCTTTATGGTGTGCATAAGTGGATGATTCTTCTATTAAGGGTTTGTTGATGGTGCTGGACCAGCTAACATTTAGGGGATCACCTCGGTAAGAAGTCCCAACTAGACCTCATACCGTTTGGTGTGGGAGTCCCATCTAGTATGATGACCTAGTTGCTGTTGTCTTAAGGATTTTCCTCAACTCTTGGTTGTCAGCACAAGAGAGTGGTCTGCTTTGTCTTCGAGAAGTGATGTTCGTGTGCCTGGTGATTGCTAATGTTACTTGTGTAAATGGTTCTTTCATTGTAGAGGGATAGGGTGAGAGTGAGACCCAAGTTGGTTGGGAGGAAGCTCCAAATCTTCTAGGAACACACAACACAACAGGACATGCACAACTTCTGGAGGAGTAATCCACATGGATGCAGAAGTCACAACACACAAGGGAAGATAACACATAAAACACTAAGTGGACGAGTCCACCTGAGTGCAACGGTTGTTACAACAAGTTTTATGTGAAAGGTTTGCCTAATGTCTAGGGAGGTAGCCACCATGGGTGAGACAACGTTAACAACATATACAACACATTTTCATTAACAGATTATGTATTACAACAAGTGAAATAAGTTCAAGTGTTCAAAAAAGGTTAAAATAACATGCATTACAAGTGTTCAAGATTAGTCTTACAACAGTTACAATACATGTGTGAAAATGTGTTGGCCTATTAGCAGGCTTTTGAATTAATAGAAAGTTCCAAGACACATTGTTACACCATACATCACTAATCACATGCGCAGGGCATTAGAGCCACTACTTAATCCTCAAAGAAAATATTACAGACTCTATTGGCTATGTAGGAGGAGTTGAGGTGAAAAAAGTCTTTGCATGTACAAATGAGGGGGTATTTATAGCTAAGGGTGAAACTGACCCTTGTGGCTATTCGACTACCCTCATGACTATTTGAATTCCATGACTTTTTGACTTTACATGACTCTTTGTACAATAAGTTGGTCTCTTGGACTTCCACATTACATTACATTGATTGACAACATGGCCCATAGTAGAGATATGGACAACATGACTCATGACACAACTCGACATGACAGTGCTGTTACATTCGTGTTGTTATTGGAGTGCATGTCGAGATGTAATGTTGCTGGGTGATGGATGTCTTCATGGTGTGTTACAACTTCACCTACGCACGAAAAAGTGCACAAAGTATTTGATGGTTGTTGGTTCACTTGATGTTGATTTGGCACGTTGCTTCTTGCTTGTATGTTGGAAGGCTTGATATGCTTGTTTGTTCACAAAAGGTGCATGTTCATTTGTTCATCCATCCATGAGCACATCTTGCATGTTTTCTCCTCCTTCCATTAGCAAACACATCTTTGCATGGTCATCTATTCATGAGCACATCTCTTCACATGCATCTTTTGTTCTTCTGTTGGTGAACCTGTCCTTTTGCATGTGCTCCCTTCATTCATCCCATTCATCGTTGTGCCATGCTTGTTGGTGTATCTGTACCTGCAGTCACTCATGAAGAGATGACATCAAATCAAAAAACCTCCTAGTCTACCATGACACATGATCATTTCAGATGAAAGTGACTGGGAGAGGCAACAAGGTTAAGAGGAAGGATGATGACTTTGGGCAATGCTAATGAAAACTAAGCAAGGGTCATTGGGTGATGAAGATGGGAAATCAGAGATGAAAGTGAATTTCTATGAGGTCTGGCTCAGATAGAAGGAAAAACAGTGAAAATTTTTGGAGGGATAATCTGGGCTACAGGAAGGAAAGGCAAACAAAATCTACCCATTTTTCGGAATGAGCATGCCACAGGGCTTGACAGCAATATTTGCGCAATTTCTTGGAGGAATAGGCTGGGCTACGAGGAGGACTACCAGACAATATTTAGGCAGTTTTTTGGAGGAACACGCTGGAAGCCTAGTAACCAAAACTGCACAATTTCTGGAGGGAACTGGTAGCTAGCTGCTAGGTCACTGGAAGAAAAAAATGTGCAATTCCCAAGGGGAACAAGTAGTCAGAGGTTGTGAGCTTGGTAGTAGGAAATGCGCAATTCCGAGAGGGAATTAGCAGTCTACTATTGGGAGCTACTAGCAAGGGAAACTGCACTAAGGCTGGGAGGCTGACCTACTGAGCATCTCTATGCAATTTTTGAGCTGAGAAGATTTTTGGGCAGTAGAGGGCCTGCTCATGAAAACTGTGTAATTTTTTGGATGAGCAGCAGGTCAACTATCAAGAGGACTGGTTGGGAAAAATGTACAATTTTCTAAGGGAGACAGGGACAGGCATTGGGTGACTATCCGACCTATCTATGCAATTTCCTTAGTCATCATAGTGTGCAAGGTTGGTAGCCTCTCCGAAATTTTTGAGGGGAGTCAGTCTTGGGGTTGCTATTGGGTTTGACTCTCCAGGTGGCTAGCATGAATGTTGATTAAATTTCTTGCAAGCAGCGCAACTTGAAAATACTTTCTTGGTGATCCTGCATTGTTTTGGGTGATATTCGATCAAGTTGATGGTGGGGTGATGGTATGGTTATCAAAGGGGAGTCCGTTGTCAAAACTTCAACAAAATGACTAAGTGTGTGAATGAGTGAAACATGCAAATGTGATCTTAGAAACACACACCCACATGACTTTACAACAAGATGACTCAAACCAACTAGACACAAATGTTCCACATCACTGACCGATGGTGCAAGCAATAAGAATGACACTTGTGATTGATCGTTGATTGACTATGGCGATGCTTGCGTGACATTGAATGTGACTCCATGTGTGAGTGTGACAAATGTTTTCATAGCGAACATAACATGTACACATGAAGCGAAGACCTTGAGCATGACTAGAACATGGTCGCAAGCAAGACATTGACATCATCATACAAAAGCTTGGGTGGAATGAAAAAGCAAGGTGGGTGTGAAGGCTCACACAAGCTCATAGAGTGAACCCTAGTGTATGCAACCGTCAAGTGAAACTCTCAAGGGAGGCTCTGAATTTGGGTGCAAGCCAAAATTTTGGAGGGTGATTGTAGCCACTACAACACTTAGCGACACATTGGTAGAAATCGAGCTTCTCTATTTTGGTTCATTAATAGCATAGGGCCTTGGTATTTTGGGGAGCATTGAAACATTGTGTGGGTTACTTTGGCTTCCCCACTTACCCCATGGACATACGTGGTTCACCTTTTACCAACTCAGTCAACCACAATCAAAATTTCAGCTTGATCAGATTGTTTCGAATCGGGGAAGGGTAGTTTAGCTCGTGAGTTGAATATTTTCAAAGTATAAGTCTTCATTTCTGGTGTTTCTCCATTGCCAGTAGGCTTAGACATTACCCCAATAGATTCAAGAAGGAACACGCATTGCTCCACTACTAGCGAGCCTAGTCAATACCTTGGTGGAGTTGCATGCTTAACCTCTCTATGCAAAAAGCCTTTCTCTTCTTTCGCCTTTGTGTTTTTCATGAGGATTGTGCATAGGAACTTATTTATTTTTTGGGTGGAAGAGAGATCATGACTTATTGAGAGCAGAAGAGGTTGTTCCTTCAGAGAAGCATGTAATACCTCTGACATAGGTTTGCTCATTTAGATTTTCCCCTTCTTTGTTTCTACTAGTTGGATGAGCTTGAACACACAAAGCAGAAGGTTGAGTACAGGCATGGGGCTTCCCAGTGTGGACACAAGTTTATGGTTGGGCCAAAAATTCCCTTGCAAACAGTTCATATTTTCCATCAAGACTTCATTGGCTGAAGGTTATAACCAAGCACAGAGAAGATGAACACAAGATTGGCCAAATGCTATAGTGTCACAATTTTCTTCTAATTTCAGCCACATACTCTATTCAGAAGCCAGAATGTAGTAGTTGGCAGCACTTATTTTCGAAAACAAAAATAGTAATATACCAAGCAAACAAAACGAATGTAAAAAAAATAGCAGGAAGAACAAACAAAGTGAAAACAAAGATAGTAAAAAAAGCAAACAAGATGAAAACAACAAGCAACAAGCAAACTATGTATATGGAATGGGCGTAGCTCAACCTACTGAAGTAATGCTTGAGATCTTTGTCATTGACATGAAGGTTGTCAATCCTCCCGTCAAGTGATTGCAAACGATACGTGTGGGCTAAGCTTCTCGTGGACTATATATGGAACAATTCACAGGGACTAGAACTTCATATGTTTGCCTTTGTCTTCATGGGGCTTATCCCATTTCATAACTAAGTCACCAATATCGAAGTTAGATTTCCCTGCAGACTTCTTATCGAACCATCCCTTGATACAGTTATGGTGGAGTGTGAATTTTTCTTTTGCTTTCATCCTTTCTCCCTGAAGCTTATGGAGAGCATCCATTCTACGTTGTACTAGCTGGAAAGGCCTGCCTTGGGATTCTTGGGAAAGCTAAAGTGTAGGCAAGTAGATATTTGGCAAGGGGATGGCTTCTTTTCCATAAACTAGGAAGTAAGGTGAGGTGTTCAGAGAGGGCTTGGGTGTTACATGGTCAGACCATAATGCATTCTTCAGGACGGTATGCTAGTTGCATTGCTGAGAGAAAAGCCTTCTTGATTATGCGAATGAGGTTTTTGTCTGTGGATTCTGCGACATTGTTTCTTTGTGGGTAATAGTTAGATGAATGCTTTAGTACTATATCATTATGTAATGAAAAATCATAGAGTTTCAAAGACGAGAAGTATGTTGCATTATCAAAAACAAGTGATACTGGAATGTCAAGGTGTAAGATGATGTTCTGCTGGAGGAATCTAATGACCTCCTGGTCATTCACTTGTTTAAGTGGAACTACTACTATCCACCGCATGTAGTCAGTTGCTATTAGGATGTAGTAGTGTTTCTTTGATGAATGTGGGAATATTTCCCCAATGATGTCTAGGCCCCACTAATGGAATGGTTCATTCACTGCAATAGGATGCGGTGGGGCTGTTGATCTTTGTATTTTGTCAGTGCATCGTTGACAGACTGGGCACTTATAGGCATAAGCATGTGCATCCTTGAATAATGTGGGCCAGTAGAAACTGGCTCACATAACTTTGTGCACAATGGTGTTTCCCACAAAGTGACCCCTGACGGGTTCGTCATGCAGATCTCGAAGTACCTTCTCTGATTCATGTTCCTCTAGGCACTTGAGAAAAAATCCATTACTGTGCTTTCTGTAAAGAACTCCGTGCACCAATTGATATGATAAGGCTTTAAGGTGTAATTCCCTCTTATGTTTGATGGAAAAGTGAGAGGGTACGGTGTCGTGCTCAAGGTATTGGCACACATTTGCATACCAAGAGGTTTCATCTTCTGAGTGTGTTCCTTGCCTTATATCATACATCTCAATTTCCTGCTCCCAACCGACGAGCTCTTCTTCGATCTCGGGGCATGTACTACTTCAGGTGCAAGTTTGAAGAGCCCGTGTCCTTTGATTGTGTGAGTCCGCTTGATTGTTGTAAAAGAAATGTGCAAATTGTTTAGTCAATTTAGTGTGTCCTAAATTGCTACATAAGTTATCAATCTGGGAGTTGTGAACTGATGAAGTGTAGTGCATTGTATGTGCTAGACAACCCTTTTCTTACCTCATTACTTTCAGTTTAATCTTGTTTTGGGGTTTCATTCTTGTTGGCCTCCTAAGGTGTTCTAATGTAATGGAAATCCTAATCTGCTATTAAAGAAAAAGTCTTAAGAATACTTTTAAAGATCAAGTATGGATGTAGAGTTGAAGACAAGGATTATGCTTCTTATGATAATTTCCAAACTTTGAACTTAAGAGATCTTAAAACATGTTGTCTACAAAATTAGAACTTGAATAAGAGTGTAAACATGCAGCTACATAAACCAAACTAAAAATGAAGTACTGAAAATGAGGTTACTATCTCTGCTATCCATCCTAATTGCAGAATTGAAATCTAATAAACTGCTACAACTCAAAACCAAAAAAAAGTAAAGAAAATGGAAACTAGTCAATGATTTCATCCATAATCACAATATTTCATCAAGTAACTTCTAAAACAGGGTTAAGCTAAAGACTACGGAAATATCATCATATGGCATGAAAAGAATGACATCTAAATTATCTAGTTTGCACACTAATGAAAGCAAATCCAGTTACTCCATCTATAATAACAATATTTTATCAATTAACTTCTAAAACGGGGTTGAGCTAAAGACTCTAGAAATATCATCATATATCATGAAAGAACTAACATCTAAACTATCTAGTTTCATACTAATGAAAACAAAATCAATTACTTCACCTTTAATCACAATAGCTCGCCAATTAACTTCTAAAATGGTGTTAAGCTAAAGGCTATGGAGATATCCTCATATAGCTTGAAGAACTGATATCTAAACTATCTTGAACAGTAAACAAATATCACTAAATAAAATCATAAACAACTGAAATTGAAAAATAAAGTTCAACAGAGGAAGAAAGTCTCAAATCACCACTTGATGCAAAAACCACACTAAGAAGCTTGAGCATAACCAGACTTAAAGACCTATTCTGAAGTGCACCTATCAGTGTTAGTAAGAAATGTGACAAGCCACAAAGACATGTACAAAGTTAGAATGGTTATGATCATAAGCAAAACATGAGAAATGTACAACTTGAATGAGAGAAAATATACATGAAAAACTATACAAAAACAAAAGAAGAACCTCAGCTACGTAGGGGCCCTCTGCACAACTTTGGATTAACACGTTTTTACTTCAAACCACACTCAAACAGCCATGTGAAAAACAGAGTTTTATATTATGAAACAGAGTAATATGTCTCTCGGTTACACAATAGCAAAATAACCCTATAACAGCAGTATCAAGAACTACCTATCTGCATTGCAAATGCTTATATTTATAGAGAAAATGGATAATTGTATCTCAAAGGAATTCCTTCAGCAATAGACACGTGAACACGTCAAAATTCGAGGATTTAGGCTCTCGGTTGCCATGAGTAATAAATCTAGGCGAGGTGGATGTTGGATTGCATTATGGAGATGACCTGCAGGTGGAAAAAACAGATCCATGAGTTCAGGAATGACTTCAGGCTTCTTTTACGTGTAGGAATAGAGTCCTAGTTAATGTAGAACTCTCTGTCGACCACCCTTTGACCGCGACCTTTCCTTTCGAATTTGCCTAAGTAAATAGGACCTCATCCATGTATGGATTATTCCTTAGCTACTCATGTGTCTCATTCCTCCTACTGACACCTATAACCTATAGAACAATGAAAATGGCTGCGGAATTGCGAGTTAGCTACGAAAAGTGGCTACATTTTGTAGCTGATAAACAAAACCTAGATGAAATAGCACACATAATGATATAATTTGAAAATCACTAAAATACACTCCTGAATCAACATGTAACAACTTTTGATAGCTTAGGATGCATTGACATGGGAAAATACAAGATAAAGGGTTCAAGAAAATGTTGGGAAGAGAGGTAATTTTGGGGCTCAACATACCCCCACTGTGAAGATGTTGCATGTCCTCATGCAACCAAATTTGTAACTATCCTCCCTTCAATTCATCTGCTCTGAAACTTCTGCTAAGACATCCAACCTTTTCTTCTTCTTTCCGGCTGTCACTGTCATCCTGGGCTTCATCATAAGACATCTGTACTTGAGATTGATGAGGGCTCTACTCAATCTCCTATTCTTCTTCTTCAGTTTTCTTTTTTTCTTGTGCCATAATCCTAAATACAACATGGTATTGTCATGGATAATTTTGTCCAATTTGTTTTTCTCTTTTAATGTTTCATTCTTCTTTTGGATATGCCTGTTTAGGACTTCTAGCTCATAAATTTCTTACTTCAATGACTAAATCAAGGTTTCCTAAGTTTTACCTGGATGATTAGATGAAGTTCCTTGCTCTGCTGTAGTTTTTTTGTTGTTCCAATGATTCAATGAAATCATACATCTGCTGCTGAGTTTGATCAATTTCTGGAGTTGTCTTCCTTGGACTAGTTTCAAAATTTACCTGAGGAGAAGGATAATACTATGGACTTTGATCAGGTGAAATGTTTTCTGGTGACTGATCTAGAGTTTCACCTCCTAGGTCTATGAATTGAGATCCTTTGATTTGTGTTTTCTTTAATTTGCCCTTTAATCTAGAGCTTCTTCTTAGACCTTGTGAGCTTATGTCTCCCTTTTCTATGCTCTATTTCTAATTTCCTTTTTGTTTTTCCTTAGTTGACTATTATTTAAGATGAATTAATCTCTCAGAAAGCACTTTCTCTTCTTCTGAAGAAGGCTAAGGATTTTAGTAAATGTCTTCAATTTTCCTCTTTCGTTTTTGTTTTGCTTGTTTCCTAATTTAAGTCAATGTTTCAGAAGGCAATTCTTCTTCACTAGTATCCTTGGTCACACTAGTAGGAGTATATTGGATTGTTAAAGTTGTTCTTTTCCTCCTACTTTTCTTTGTTGAACTCCCCTTAGGCACTTCAGGAGGGTCTTGGAGGAAGTTCCTAACTAGGAATTTTTCTCATGTAACTTCCCTCTCTTTCAAATGATTCTCAACCAGGATCTTAATAAGGCCATGATGGTAGAGATGAGGTTCCACATCATCTATATTATTTTTCATAGTAGTAGACATTTTTCTCAAACTACTTAACAAGAAATAAGGAAGGTTGATAGTTTCATTCTCCAAGAAATTCATTAATAATCTGATATGATACATGTACATGGAGCCATACCTGCCCTCACATGTAAAGAATTTTCGAATGATCAACAGCAGACTAGTCCATTTTTCTTTTAAGGCTGAAACATGAATTCCTCGTTTAAATATTGATACGTCCATACCTAGATTATGAAGAATGACCCTCCAAACCTTTTCATCAAAGTCCTTGTTCTTAAACCATCTCTCCCCTTCTTGTGGAAGCTCTGTGGCTGTTGCAATTGATGACACTGTCACTGGAAATTTGATGTCCACAATTTCAACTTCTACACCATTGAAAGATCTTGCAAACATTTTGTTAACCTCCTTATTGTGACCCTTGAACTTCTTAATAAACTGTAACCGTCTTGCCTTCTTTAATGTGCTCTTAAGCTACGGGTATCCTTCCATGAATTTAACCTCTTCGGGCTTTGTTCTCACTATAAGACCCATTCTTCCTTCTTACTATGAAGGCACCTCTGTAAATGATAGTTTTATAGGAGTAGAATGGTTATGTGAGCGGAAAATAGAAGAGGGTCATGGAGAAAATCGATGATTATGAAATGGGAAGATTGTTGAGCATGAAATGAGAGTGGGTTTACAAAGTAGAAGTTTGTGTAAACAAACAATGAACCGAGGATTGTAAAACCTAGTGTGAAAGCATGGAGGTAGGGTGTCACGCGTAAAATTTACGAAACTGAATGGAGTTTGAGTTCATAAAAGGTTGCAGAGTGAAACATCATTGGGTTCATAAAAATGCTGCGGAGTGGAACATCAGTGGAAGAGAGGCATATTCAATCAGCTCACGTTTGCATGATTAGCCATTTTAACAAGTGTAATGAGGATGTACGACTAAGTATGAGTTAAACTCAAAAATGGATTATGAGACCATTAGGATTGATTCAGAGGATATGGTGGCATTAAGGAAACCATCAAGTCAAATCATTACACGTTATGGAGCTCTGATTTACAAACTATACAAATTATGCGTTTGAAATGTTATTTGAAAATGGTTTTGTCCATACCTTGGAATCATACCTCTTTTGTTTTGCTAACTTTTAATTGGTTGCCTCTGTAGGTGCTTTTCAGGTGCTGGTGTCTTCAAAAATCTTCTCCTTCCATACCTGCATCTTGCTTTTATTATTATTTGGCTAATCACTTGACTGTCACTGCAGAGTAACAGAGGATTAGTTACAAAATCAGAAATCAGCTACGGAATCAAAATTTAGCTATGGAATCGGAATTCAGCTGCGGAAATCGTCATAGTGAATAACATTTGACTTGGTGAATGAATGGAAATGAAAAATGACTATATGGATGATACATGGAAAGGTGAATATGAAGAGAAACTGGAAGAAAGTTTATTGATGGAATGTGGTGGCAAGATGGAGTGAAATGAAATGGAATGGAATGAAATAAACTATGAGTGAAATGAGAGAGATTTTTTGGAAAATATAGGGCGTCAGAATTTTCTAATTTTCGCCTTGTATTTTCTATATAAGACTGCCAATCAGTGATTGGTTTTCAGGCTTATACATTTTTTTTAGATGATGATGAAAAAAATCAAAGACTAGGCTAGTGGAGAAGAACGATTCTTCTTCACCAGCCTCATTGTAGAATTATCTTGAAATATTTTGATAAACTCCTCCTTTGAGAGTGGCTTATGATAGATCTTCAATCTATGACCATTCACAAAGAGAGGAGTTTGATGCTCATCAATTGTTTTGATTCTTACTGCTCCATTGTTAAAAACTTTTTCAATCTCATATGGCCCAAGCCAATGAGTTTGAAATTTACCTTGAAAATCTTTGAACTTTGAATCAAATAGAAATGCCCAATCTCCTTCCTGAAACTTTTTGTCCTTGATGTATTTGTCATGCCACTTAGCTCTTTGTTGTTGAACTAGATCAGTTCTTTGAACTGCTTCATGTCTAATCTCATCTAGTTCATTCAATTGCTTCAGTCTATGCTTTTGAGCTTCTGATAGATCCATTCCCAACTGAACTACCATCTTGAAGGTTTTAACTTGGAACTTACTGGGGAGCGGAACTTCCTTCCCATAAACAAGTTCATAGAGAGTGTGTCCCATTGTGTTCCTCCATGTAGTTCTGTAGGCCATAAGGCTTCAGGAAGCCTTGCTGCCCAATCTCTTCTGTGTAGATGCACAGTCTTGGTAATGATTCCTTCAATTACTTTATTTGTGGACTCTACTTGACCATTTTCTTGCGGATGATAAGGAGTGGACTTCCTATGCTTGACCTTGTACTCTTCCATAAGCTTTTCCATCATTCTGGATGTGAATTGACTTCCCCGATCTATCACAATTCCCTTGGAACACCAAAGTGAGTAAAATTATCCTCATAAAGAAAATTAACTACTGTATGTTCAGTAGCAGAAAATAATGCTTTGGCTTCTATCCATTTAGTGACATAATTAGTACATACCAGTATATACTTTTTCTGCTTAGATGGAGGATTAATAGGGCCAACAAAGTCTAAAGCCCATTTTTCAAAGGGTTCAATGAGTACTTGAGGTTGTAATGGCATCTCATTTAAGGGGGTAGGTTTCCCTACCCTTTGGCAGTTGTCACAACTTTTGACATATTGTTTTGCATCTTTGATGAGGTACAACCAATAATATCCTAAAGAAAGGATTTGATAAGCTGTCCTCTTGTCAGCAAAGTGTCCACCGCACGGTTCATCATGACATGCTTTGAGAATATCAGGCATTTCATCTTCCCTGACACATCTTCTGATCACAAAGTCTGGCCCTGTTTTAAACAATTCATTAGAAATCCATGAATATCTTGAACTATCCTGAATAATCTTTCTTCTTTCACTAGGAAATAAATGTGGAGATAGTTTCCCTATAACAAAATAGTTAGCCATATCTACAAACCAAGGATTTTTAGTAGTTACTACAAATAAGTATTCATCAGGAAAATTATGCTCTACAGGAGAGTCCTCTTTGATATTCTGAATCCTAGACAAGAAATTAGCAACATTGTTTTGTTTCCCTAGTCTATCTAACACAATAATATTGAATTCCTGTAAAAGTAGGAGTCATCTTGTAACTCTGCCATTAGTAATAGGTTTGTTCATCAGATATCTAATTGCAGAATGATTAGTATGAAGAAAAATTTCATAGCCTATTATATAATGTCTGAACTTATTAATTGCATGAACAATAGCTAAGAACTCTTTTTCAGACACAGTATAATTTAACTCAGTGGGAGTCAAATTTTTATTGGTATAGTAAATGGCATAAGGAACCAAGTCTTTTTGTCCCGGTATAGCTCCTAAAGCTGTATCTGAAGCATCTGTAGAAATATGGAAAGGAAGTTTCCAATTTGGTCCTCTCAAGATAGGTGCTTCAGATATTCTTGTTTTCAAGGCTTCAAATACTGATTGGCAATCAGGACCCCACTTAAATTCATAGTCTTTTGTAAGCAGTTTGAAGAGTGGATATGCTATTTTGGTAAAGTTTTCTATAAATCTTATATAATATCCAATAAATCCTAGAAAACTTCTAACATCTTTTTGACAATCTAGAATAGGTAACTTGGAGATGACTTCAATTTTGGATTTGTCTACTTTAATACCATCACCTGAAATATGATGTCCCAAAACAATACCTTCAGTAAACATCATAAAGCATTTTTCATGGCTTAATGAAAGGTTTGTTTCTTTACATCTTATAAGGACTTTTTCCAAATTTTCCAAGGCTTCTTCAAATGTATTACCATAGACTGTAAAATCATCCATATATATCTCTACACAATCATGGATTAGATCAAAAAACAATTCCTAATACTGCTCTTTGGAATGTTGCAGGTGCATTACATAAGCCAAAAGGGAGCACTCGGTAGGAAAATGT
Organism: Pinus taeda; assembly: GCA_000404065.3. Classification (NCBI taxonomy): domain Eukaryota; kingdom Viridiplantae; phylum Streptophyta; class Pinopsida; order Pinales; family Pinaceae; genus Pinus; species Pinus taeda. The sequence continues at coordinate 106,873 of APFE031593923.1, read as the reverse complement.
TCCCCATGGACAAGTAAATGTGGTTTTATCCTAATCTTCAGGTGCTACCTAAATTTGATTATAGCCACTAAAACCATCTAGAAATGAAAAGCATTGTATGCTTGCTAATGTATCTAATACTTGATCTATAAAGGGTAAAGGAAAGTGATCCTTCAAAGTTGCTTTATTCAATTCCCTATAGTCAATGCACACCCTCCATTTACTATTCTTTTTGGGCACTATCACCAAGGGAGAAACCCATTGGCTATCTGAGATTGGGTAAATGAAGTTCACATTGAGCAATTTTTGGAGCTCTTCTTTCACAATCTCCCTAAGATTTGGATTCATCCTTCTCTGAGGTTGTCTGATTGGTCTACTATTTTCCTCAATATAGATATGATGGATGCAAGTCTTAGGGTCAATACCTTTCATATCAGTATACTTCCATGCAAATGCAATAGAATGTTTTTGTAAGATTTTGGTCAGCTCTTCTTGTTGTAACTTTTCCAAGTTTTTATTGATATTCAATGTTTTACTTGGAAAAATTTCAACTGCGGAACTGCCAAACTCTTCCATAGAGTAGAGATACATTTGCCTTGATGAAAAGTATTCAATATCAGAATCTAACTGAAATTGTGTGTGATCATATTCTGAAGATGTTTCAAAATTTTCTAATGTGTTCAGGATTTGACTATCCTCACTAACTTCAGAGAGAGTAAAGACAAGTTGCATAGCATCTTCATCATCGACCAATTCATTGTCTCCTACTTCTGTAATTGCTCTTCCTGGAGGATACAAAGTAAATTTATTTGTTGAACTACCATCAGAAATGTACATGTCACCAGATCTACAACTAATAAAAGCATCAACTGTGGCTAGCCAAGGTCTTCCTAAGATGAGTGGGTGTCCTCCTAGATTATTCTTGGGAGTCAAAAATCATGAAATCCACCAGATATTCCCAAGAATCTAAGGAGACCAAAATATCTTCTAGTACACCATCTGGTTTAATTACTGATCTATCTGCAAGTTGTAGTAAGGTAGGTGTGAAAAGAAGATTAGGAAGTTTAAGTTGTTCCATAGTCTATCTACTCATAATGTTTATAGCAGCCCCTAAGTCAATCAATGTATTTGGAATTTCTATTCCATTTATATGTGCTTGACAATTGGACTACCTGGATCCACATATTTCTACATGGTAATCTTTCCCATCATGATATTTGCTATTTTTCCTACCAGGTGGATTCTTTTTGTGTCTCTTGATTTCCTACCTGGTCTTTTGATACTCAGCTCCTTTATTGTTTTTGCTAAAATATGAATCTCTCTAATGGCTTGTAGCAAGGGAATCTTCATACAGACATTCTTTAATTCATCTAGGAAATCATAATCAGGCAAAAAGACTTGTTTTTTCACCCCCCTGTCAATTTGTAATCTCTTAGGAAAAGGAGGTGTGGATGTAGATATAGGTTGCTCAACTATAGGAGTTGTGGGGGTTGACTCTTTTTGTTTTTCTTTTTGAATGGTTGGGTTTTGAAGGGATGCTTCTTCAAAACTTTTATTGACTTTCATAGAATCCTCCTCAGAAGCATCTTGCTCTTGAATATCTATAGAAGGTTTTTCCTTTTCTAAAATCCTACCAGATCTAAGTTGAACATCATTAAGATCTATAGGAACAATCATGTAGGTAGGAAATGGTTGTCCTTCTACCATGTAAGCATTCTGAAGGTTTTTGTTGTTGGGATTTGGTAATGGTTGGGCTGGTAGTCGATTTGGCTTATGTTGAAATGGAAGCAAGAGTTGAGGATTTTGATTTTGTTGAGGAGGTTGTTGTTGTGGAAATGGAAATGAAAGTTGTGGGCTTTGACTTGGAAGTTGTGGATTTTTTTGTTGGTTTTGTGTAGGAGGATAGCCCTAATAAGATGGAGGACATTGATAATATTGAGAAAATCTCCCATAAGGATTTTGTTCCCCTTGTGCCCATGATTGAGATTGATACTAATTTTGAGGTTGAGACGAAGGTTGTTGCCAAGAATTCCAATTTGGTGGGGGCTGAAAATTCATTGGATTGTTAAACCCTTGATTTTGTTGCCCTTGCAAAGGTCTTTTTGAAACAAAGCAAAGAGATTCTATAGAATTTGGGTCCTCCTGAAAGACATGTTTAAGCCCTGGGATTGAAGGACAATCCTTGGTCTCATGACTTTCTGAGAAAATCATACATGTTTCTACAAATTTTGCATCTAAGGGACTATTAGAACATGTTTCTTTCTATATTTTGGGCAAAAGATGGCTTAAGGCATCAACTTCTATTTTCTTCTTGTTTTGAATTTTGAGGGTGTTTAGTTGTTCACTAGGCTCCCTGGAATGTCAGTTTTGAACTCATTAAGCATATTGCCAATTTCTGCCCTACTTATTATCCCAGTTGCATATTTGTTTTCTCTAATAAGAGAAGGATCTCTAGGCACCTTTCCAAATTTATATTTTCCCCTTGAGATATGGACACATAATTCTGCTATGTCACATAGTGGAAGTTGAGAGATGTCTCCCTTCCTCATCATGTTTAAAATATCTATCCATTCATCTCTAATGGCTTTCAATAAAAGGGCTTTCAAGGTTTCCTCATCTAAATTGTTCATTTTTGCTCTCTTTAAGTTGTATTGAAACCTTTCAAGCAAATCCTCTAGGTTCCAATCTTCTTTTTGCATCATCTTGAATACCTCATCCTTATGATTGGTGGGCATACAATAATCCAGGTATCTATCCAAAAATTCCTGCCTCATATCATTTCAAGTCCTAATAGATTGAGTGACTAATCCCATAAACCATTTCAGAGTAGCCCCTTTCAATGTTGAAGGGAACAATTTGAGATTTTGATAGTCTTCTAAATAGCCATAGGTTCGGCATAAAACTTCAAACTCAAATAGAAATGTTTCAAGATCCTCACTTTGTAATCCATAAAAGTTTGGAAGGACAGATGGTGAAATGTTTTTCATTGTTGTATGGGTTTCCTCATCTACCATAGGAAATCCAAATGAGTTATCTCCTTCCCTATTTCCCCCAGTGTTACCTCTACCTCCTCCATTGTTATCTCTACCACCTCCATTATTTCCTCTACCTCTACCTCTACTCCTTCCTCCAAATAGTGAAAATTCTCCATCTTGCTCTTCTTTTGCCATGATAGTTTCCTCAAAATCTTATGGCTCTTCTATTAATGGCTGATGAGAGAGAGTTTCTACCTCCTCTTCTTTTCTAGGTTATTCTACTTCTTCCACTGCAATAGGCTCTCCTATGGAGGTGAAGAAGGGTTCTTTTCCTAGGTCAAATTTAGTAGATATTTTGGGAGAATCTTCTAATTCAGTTGTTGCCCCTTGAATTCGAGGAATCCTAAGGCTGGGAGTATGAGTCTAGGATGGAGGTGTATCTTGTCTATTCCTTGAAGTAGTTGGAGTGGTAAAAATCGAACTTTTTCCCCTAGCTATAAACCTTCCCCTAGAATCTCTTTCTCTATGCATGACATTTTTTTTTATTTTTGATGATTTTAATTGGGCTAATAATCATTTTTCTGATCTTCCAGATCACTCTAGGTGAAATAAGAGAGCATACTCAAGAAATTATTGAACTAATAATTCTTTTTTTTTATCCTCTAGATCACACTAGGTGCAAGAGGAGAGCATACTTCAAGAAATTATTAATTTCTCCCTTCTTTTTTTTTGAATGTAAGAGATAGGCTACCTAGTTACACTTCCCTGGAGATATCATCATATAGCATGAATAACTGATCTCTAAACTATCTTGAACAGTAAAAAAATCTCATTAAATAAAAGCATAAACAACTAAAATTGAAAACTAAACTTCAACAGAGGAAGCAAGTCTTAAATCACCACTTGATGCAGAAGCTACACTAAGAAGCTTGAGCATAACCAGAATTAAAGACCTATTCTGAAGTGCACCTATCAGCGTTAGTAAGAAATGTGACAAGCTACAAAGACATGTACAAAGTTAGAACGATTATGATCATAAGCAAAACATGAGAAATGTACAACTCGAATGAGAGAAAATATACATGAAAAACTATACAAAAACAAAAGAAGAACCTCAGCTATGTAGGGGCCCTCTACACAACTTTGGATTAACACATTGTTACTTCAAACCACGCTAAAACAATCACGTGAAAAACAGAGTTTTATATTATGAAATAGAGTAATATGTCTCTCGGTTACACAACATCAAAATAACACTATAACAACAGTATCAATAACTACCTATCTATGTTGCAAATGCTTATATTTATAGAGAAAATGGATAACTGTATCTCAAAGGAATTTCTTTAGCAATAGACACATGAACTGGTCAAAATCTGAGGATTCAACCTCTCGGTTGCCATGAGAAGTAAAGCTATGCGAGGTGGATGTTGGATTGCATTATGGAGATCGTCTGCAGGTGGAAAAAATGGATCCACGAGTTCAGGAATGGCTTCGGGCTTCTTTTACGTGTAGGAACAGAGTCCTAGTTAACGTAGAACTCTCTGTTGACCACCCTTTGATTGGGGCCTTTCCTTCCAAATTTGGCTAAGTAAATAGGACCTCATCCATGTGTGGATCATTCCTGAGCTGCCCATGTGTCTCATTCCTCCTACTGACACCTGTAACCTATAGAACAATGAAAACAGCTACAAAATTGCCAGTTAGTTGCGGAAAGTGGCTACATTCCGTAGCTGATAAACAAAACCTAGATCAAATAGCACACACAATGATATAATTTGAAAATCACTCAAATACACTCCTGAAATCAACATGTAACAACTTTCAATAGCTTAGGATGCACTTACATGGGAAAATAGAAGAGAAAGGGTTCAAGAAAATGTTGGGAAGAGAGGTAATTTTGGGGCTCAACACGGATTGCTTGGTGTGGGACGAATACTATGCAGTGGTTCTTTAGCAAGTAGGGCCTAAATTGTTTCACCGCCTTGTAAACTGCATAAGCTTACTTTTCAACGAAGGGGTGGTTGAGTTATGGTCCTTTCATGCTTGTGCTCATGAAGGATATTGGGCTTTCATCGTTCATCTCATCCTTCTGAGTGAGTACTGCAACTAGTGAATTATTGGAGGTGAAGGTGTATAGCAGGAAATATTTCTTAAAGTGTGGGCTGTAGAGTGTAGGCACTTCTATAATGGCCTACTTGATCTTGGTGAATGCATACTTTTCCTTCTTACCCTAGCTGTAGATGACATCTTTCTTGATCATTTCCTACATGGAATTAACTATCTATGCATAATTCGAGATGAGCTTTCAGAGGATGTTTATCTTACACAAGAAGGACTGCATGGCTTTCTTGTTGGCTGGGTAAGGGATCTTTGTGATAGTCTATACCTGGTATGGATCCACCTTGATTTCACTTTTGGAAACAATGTATTCGAGGAGGTTCCACTCTGACACTGTGAATACGCAATTTTTGGGATTCAAGGAAATCCTGTATCTCCGATGTCGCTCAAAATTTTTCTCCAGATGGCATATGTGTTCCTCTCATCTTCTTGAGAAAAAAGTCACATCATCGAGGTATACCACTATGCTCTATCCGATGAGTCTGCAAAAAGCGATGTCCATGGTGCACTGAAATGTTGCACCTATGTTTACAAGCCCAAATGAAATTTGTCTGTAAGCAAACATATGCCACTTGGTACGGAAATTAGTTTTGAGCCTGTTAGGTTTTGCTACCAAAACCTGATTGTATCCTAAGAAACCACTAAGAAGAGAAAACATATGTGCCCCAGATACTATTTACAAAATGTGGTCCATAGACGACATGGGGTAGTTGTCTTTGTCCGAGGCGTGGTTTACATTTCGAAAATAATCACACAAGAATATTTCCCTAGACTTCTTATGTACAGGAACAATATTTGAAACCCATGTGGAATGACAAACCTTGTATATGATCCGTGCATCCAACAACTTAATAAGCTCTTTCGGTATGAGGGGTTCAAGTGAAAAATGTAATTTCCTCAGCTTTTGTTGATATGGATTGACCCCTTCTTTTATCGTGATGATGTGTTGGATGATCCATGTGTCATAAGTTTTCAGATCATCATACATCCGCACGAACACATCTCGGTACTGTTTGAACGAGCGGATAAAGGCCTGCTGCTCTTGCTATGTACAACATGTACCAAGTTTGACAAAATTTGGATCTTGTTATGTTCCTAGGTTAATCACTTCATGCCTCATGGTGGAACTATGGGTCTTACTATTCCTTGGCCCCCAAAACTATTCTTGCAAGTCATAAAGCTTCTCCAATATTTCTATACCCTTTGTGATAAGGTGGCCTTTCTTGTTACCCTCTTCAGCTTGCAAAGAGCACTCGTGCGTGTCATCATCTATCACTGCATATTTGAAGACATCAGCATTGGCCATGAAATGCAATATCTGTTTATCATCATTAAATACGTGTAAGTTAGTTATGTTGTCTAGGATAGATGGTTTGTGAAAAATATCAATAGTAAATCTATCCTAATTGGTGACATTCTCAAAGCTACATTTGCAAGTGCATTAGCAGCTGCATTACGCATACGTGGTACAAAAAATATATTTAATGCTTTGAAGTTTGATATTAGTCACCATACCTCTTGCTAGTAACTTTTGAGATGCAGTGATAAACAATGAATGGTGTTACATACCTTCCATACCACTATCTCTGAGTCACCTACCAGTTTGAGTGCGACCATGTTGAGTTTGATGGCTTTATGCAAGCCTAACACAAGTGCTTCATACTCATCAATGTTATTCGTGCACTCTAACTCTAAGTGACTTGAAACCAGATGCTTCCTGTTGTAAGGGTCGATCAAGACACACCTGGCTCTTGAGCCATCTTGTGCCTTTGATCTACCAAAGTACATGGTCCTTAACTTGTCTGTACACAGACCGCTTGATGTGCTAGTACTACTACTACTAGTTCTACTACTGGTACAATTTTGTTGGGAATGGGTCTACTGGGGTCAATTTTGGGGTTAAAAGGCCAAGTTTTGGGGTTGAAGGCCCAAGTTTTGTATAAAGAATATAAAGTCTCCGAATTTTGTGGTTGCAGAGCCTGAAGATGTAAATAGTCAAAAAGGGTTTCCGCCCTTAGTTATAGTTTGTGTCGGCTTGATGAGATCCACCTTGGTCTGTGGGCCATGGAAATGTATAAAAAGGGAGTCTTAGAAGAGTCTAAGGGAGGTAGTAAGTAGAGTTATAAGGAATTTTGGGGCAATTGAGAGCTAAAAGCGAAGAGTCTCAGCATAGGAAGAGGCTTTGCAGCTAAGTGCACAGAGGCCTAGGGTAGAAGTTCGCAGCTGAGTACCTGGACCCCTGTAGCTATGTGTGCAGGGTAGTTAGAGTCTATACTGAAAATATGGATTATCAATAAAGAGAAGTATTCTGGAATTACCTGTGTATTTTAATTATGTTAATTACATGCGATTATGTTACATTGAACATTGTGTTTATGTTTTAATGCTATTCTGATGCATGAATCTATATGTTTCTCTTTGTTAAATGAACGCAAGAAAAGATATATGTTTACATGAATATAATCATAATTACATGTTAAGAATGTACGAAAATAAGCTAATATGAGTAAATATAGAAGTAATAGTAATTACAGAGGCATGTAAGTGCCTGATCTATCTATTTAGGGTACACGAAGGATAGTAGTAGGCCTTTGCGGAGGACTCTAGGAAGATTAAGAAAGGTGTATCGATAAGCCCTAAAGGACTTATCAATCTTTGCGCAGGCAGAGTGAAGGACTAAAAGTGACATCACTACCATCTCAGGGTGCAGAAACTTGGTTCCTGCATCCCCCCATATTGCTTCGAGTGGGACTTCAGTCCATGCTCACGGATTGATGCCAAAAGGACCAGTAGTGTAGGGATTTTCTAGGCTAACTAACGCTGAACCTGGGTCAGGGCCCATAAAGCCAACAAATGGTTCCATTGTTGGGACCAGGATCTGCATAATGAGATGTGTGATGTCGCATCTTTGGAATCCAACTAAGGAAGAGATCGAAGACTGGTTGGATAGAAAGATCCATGAATTTGCGGTGCAAGAAAACAAGAATTCACAATTGATGAAAGAACAGTGGTTGGATAGATACCTATACGCAGATATACACAAGATCTTCTTTTGTTCCTTCCCGGTCGAGTTGTACGAGTGGATCATGAAATTGGTAGAAAACCAAGGAAGGTGGAGGCTTAATGGTCCAATAGTCTAGACCCCAAAGTTAGTGCAGAGATTAGAAAACTCTAAAGTTAAGATCACACGCATTGTCAATCATTGGCTTGATCGTATCATAGGAGGGTTTGTGATGGAGTTCACAGTCGATACCTTGGTCAGTTACAACAAAGTAGAGTGTCATTTCTTCAAGGGGCCACTAGGTAAGTATTTAAAATCGTTAAATACTTAGATTAAGATGCTCTTGTGTGAAAAGCGGGTTATGTAGCTACCTTGATGTTTGGGGCTACCCAAAGTGGAAGGAAATTTAGGAACAAGGGAAGAACAGGCCCTGAATATAGCCCGCTAATTGAACCTGCTCTGACTTACGATGAGGAAGCATCACAAGAATCTCTGCAAAGTGTTGTTTAGCTGATAAAGAAAGGGTTCCCATGAATACCTCATACACCCACACTGCCTCCATCTTCACATTCGCTGCATATGCCTTCGCCTACACCACTACCACCTCTACCACTATTCAATATGGCGAACTCTGTAAAGCTACCCGTGTTCACGGCCTTAGGGAATGAGGACCCATACCAATTTTGGTTCGTCGTGAAGGTTGTATGAGAAGCTCAGTGTATTACTAATGATCAAATGAAGAAGGTAATGTTGGTTAGTGCTTTGCAGGAACGCGCACTAACATGGTACATTAAGTACTCCACTAATAATTCGATGTCCGCATTGGTAGATATCCAGGCTGTGCTGAAGCCTGGTGAGACACCCTGGGATTTGGATATGAGATTGAAGTGTATGATTCATGAGGCTAACATGAATTTGACTAATGGGCAGCACTGCAAATGGTTTGTGGCTTCACTCTTGCCTCGTCTAAGGGTTGCGCTATCACAATAGAAGATTGGGACCTAGGCGGAAGCTCTGGAAATCGCGATGAGATTGCACAAGATGCCAATGCAAGATGCTAATCTGGGGGTTCAACAAATTCATACGCAATTGTAGAACCCTTTCCTAGAAATACAGAGTCTGATGAAAGATAGAATAGCTCGGCTCGAGGTGCATGAAGAAGTTTGGTGCCTAAAGTGCAAAAGCTAAGGACATGGCAAAGATCACTGTCTAGTTTTCGCAAATTATGTTGTAGAAGGGGGACCAATTCCTCTGAGGTTGGAAGCTCCAGCAAGGCCAAGTATAGGGCCCACACTATGGTGTTCTATCTGTCAAGCAGTTGGAAAACATGCGACATGCAATTTTCATTTCCTACAGAAATTCATACAGACACTACAACAACTCTTTTGCAACTTCTGTCAATCAGTGGGTCATGATGAACGCAATTTCCATAGTTACGAATTAATGATGGATAGAACACCTACATATAGGGTGCAGGCAGAAACTTGGCCTCCAGACCAAGGCGCTAGAGGACTGCAAGGTGAGTATCAGGGGCGCGAATGAGGCGAGGTGGAGGAGGATTTGGCAGAGGTCGAGGGCAGGTTATTTGTTACAATTGTGGAGGAACAAGACACTACATGCGAGACTTCTCGAATCTAACATGTCTGTCATGCTGCTATTGTACTCAATTTGACCATGCAATAGAGGATTGCACTATATTGTTAGCTAAGATAAGCGAGAAGGGGGCGCAACCTCAACAATCGACTCAAAACCTGCAGATGATGAGGGTTGGGCCTCGAGAGGAATACCCTAAGGTAAATATTGTGCTTTAGAGTGGGGAAATGACTAGTGAAGATAAGGGGAAGCAGCCTGAAGAAGGTGAGTGGGTCTGTAAAGTGCCAGAAAATGAGACCGGGTTTGATCTAGAACACGTAAAAGAAATGTTTATGGAAGATAAGAAAAGCTTTATTGAGGCCTCTACCTCAGGGAGTCAGGAGAAGTCGGCTCAACAAATGGACTCATCCATGATTACCACATTTTTGGAGACTTGCATGAAACTGCTACGCGATAGTAAGGCTATGAAGGGACTGGAGGAGCTCATCAATAGGTGTGTTGGAAGGAAAACGCTACTGACAGACTACATGTAGTCAGAAATATTGGCAAGCATAAGACAAGAACAGGGCATGAGATGAGGCCTACTACATAGATAGGTGAATATGAGATGGATCAAGTTATTTTAGATTTGGGGTCGTACGTGAACCTTTTGTCAAAATAGACATGGGAGAGAATGGGGAGACCTAAGCTATAGTTTTCTCTTATTTAGTTAAGGATGGAAAATCAATAGAAAATCATCCCAATGGGGAGGTTGCAAGGGTTAGCCGTTGATATTGAAGGCACGAGCACACTAGCTAATTTTGAAGTGATAGAAATGTGGATGACAACAATCCCTATCCTGTGCTCCTTGGGATCAATTGGGCCATTGACATGAATGGGGTAATCAATCTGAAGAAGTAGAAGATGATATTTGAGAAGAAATCGCTTCGCGTAGGAGTGCCCTTAAACCCTACAGAAGGACTACGCTACACTGAACCAGTCCACGATTATGAAAGTGATGATGATTTGGACCAGATTTACAAGATAATGGCACGAGATTAGGATTGGGTGAATCCGAAAGCAGACAGATATATTGCATGGGACTGAAAGAGTTCCTCCACATCAGATTCAGATGAATAACTAGAGCACTGGAAGAATCGATTGCATGAAGTATTTACGTTGCGCTGTAATATGATGACCAAGTCATTGCATTGTGTATCATCAGAGGTAAGAAATATTCATTAATATGATGGTTTAACTGATTTTGATCACTTTTTGGATGAATTTGAGAGACAAGTGCTAGAGAAACATTGCTTCCACGCCTTGGACTAGGCACTGCATGCTACACTTGCGAGATGGTAGGGCACGCACAAGGGAAATTTTGATGATTGACGCATATATAGAAAAATTATGGGTGTGGTTTGGTCACCCACAAGTGCAACTAACAGAAAAGTATGACGGGAGAAATGATACACGTGACCATTTGTTCAAATGGACTAAAGTGTGTGGAGTGAAGCCCCACCCTGAATGGGTGCATTTGTTCATCCATACTATAGATGTGATACCGATGAATTGGTACTTGGAGATGGAGCTCCGCCATGGCACTGAAGAATGGGATATTTTGTGCCAAGGGTTCTTAATGATGTTGAGCTTTGAGGATGAATTTGAATGTATTGATGAAGTGCTATAGGAGGTCAAAGCAACAATCTTCAGGATACCGCAAGATCCTTTAGATATGATTCAACCTAATTGGACCACTCATCTGAGCCACGTATTGGAGTGCTACAATGTAACAATGGAAGAAGAAGACAAATACTCGAGGAAGAATAATATTCCGGAGATTGAAGGTCACTACGAAGTTGAAGGACCACAACTAGAGAACTAGATAGGTGAACATTGGCATGGAGGCAGAGCCAAAGTTTTCAAATATTGGGGACTAATGGGACGACAGGACAGTAGATAAGGTTGTTGAATTACTCCGCAAATATCAGGATCTATTCCCCACGAAATTTTCAGATCTAAAAGGGATAATAGGAGACTTGGGTGTCATGAAGATCACTCTAAAACTAGACATGAAGCCAATTAAGCAAAGACCTTACTGCCTCAATCTGAAGTATAAAGAAAGGGTCCGTTTGGAGTTGGATAAAATGCTTGCAGCAAGTATCATTGAACCAGTCAAGGAGTCTAATTGTGTAAGCCCAATGGTAGTTTAGGACATTAAATAGAAGGATGAGATATGGATATGCATAGATCTCAAGAAGTTGAATGATGCCTGTGTGCATGATCCCTTCCCAACTCCATTCACCGATGAGGTATTGGACATTGTTGGCAGCCAAGAAGCATATTCATTCACTTATGGGTTCTTTGGGTACCATTAGATCAAAATCATGCCCAAGGATAGAAGTAAGACAACCTTCACAACTGAGTGGGGATGCTTTTAGTACACTGTAATGCCTTTTGGGCTGAAGAATGTGTCGATGATCGTTTCATGCGTAGTCATCGCGGTATTCAAGGAATTCATTCATAAATTTTTGGAGGTATACTTTGATGATTGCACAGTGTTTGGATTGGTAAAGTGCCATGTGGCAAGTTTGCACTTGATGCTAGATACATGTCGGAGGTACCAAATCGTGCTCAATCAAAAGAAATGTTTGTTTTGTGTCCCTTTTGGGATCTTACTAGGTCATGTGGTTTGCAGACAAGAATTGATGGTAGACCCTATGAAGATCATAGTCATAATCAATTTGGAGGCACCAAGAAGTGTGAAATAGCAGCGTGCAACTATGGGCCATACACGATACTATAGGAAATTCATCAAGAGCTATGCCTAGATCATCGCACCAATGAAAAAATTGTTAAAGAAGGATGTTGCATTCTATTGGAATGAAGAATGTTAGAAGAGCTTAGATGTGTTAAAGGATAAAATGGTCACCGGGCTGATCCTAGTCTTCCCGGATTAGAAGAAGGAATTTCATGTGCATGTGGATGCGTCATGTACTGCGTTGGGAGCAGTACTGACACAGGCCGATGAGGGGGGACTTGGATCATCCTATAGCATTCGCAAGTAGGAAGATGTCCAAAGCCGAGAAAAAATATTCCATGACAGAGTGCGAAGGATTAGCTATGTTGTACGCGCTCCAGAAGTTCAAGAATAATCAATTGGGAGGACATTTTAAGATGTATACAAACCATTATGCATTGAAATACGTGGTCAAGAAACTTGTGTTGGGGGGGAAGATATGCAGGTGGTTGTTTTTGTTCCAGGAATATGATTTTAAAGTCATTGTGAAACTAGGACGATTAAATGCAAGACCAGATCATCTGTCATGCGTTGAAACTGGAGAAGAGCCTACTAATTTGGAGGAATGTCTTCCTGCCATGCAGCTCTTTGCAGTGCACATCATGGACAGTCACTTTGAAGATATTATATACTTCCTGGCGACAGGAACGGCTCCGGAAGGATATACAAGTCAACAAAAGAAGGAACTGGTGGTGCACACGACATACTTTTCTGTCGTTATAGGGCACTATTAGATTATGTGCCAAAGTTTGAACGAAACAACATCCTCACTGAGGCTCATGGGGGAGTCATGGGAGGTCATTATGCAGGAAAAGAAACAATGCAAAAGATTTTATGCACTTGGTTGTGGTAGCCGACCTTGCATAAGGATTCGAAAGCATATTGTAGGGAATGTGATGCATGTCAAAGGAGTGGTAGGCCATCATGGAGGGATGAGATGCCTCTGAATCCATAAGTGACATTACAAACATTTGAAAATTGGGTGATTGAATTTGTGGGACTAATTCAGCCTCCAGAAAAGAAGACAGATGCACGGTACATCATCACTGCGACTGAGTATTTAACCAGATGTGCAGAGACGTATCTTGTGAAGGACTGTATAAGAACGACAGTCGCAAAATTCATCTTTGAGTACGTGCTGACAAGGTTTGTTTGTCCAAAAAATTTAATGAGATATTTTGGTACTCATTTTCTTAATGAGATGATCATCATGATGATAGGAGGAATTTCAAGTTTACCATTAGAAGAGCACGCCATATCACCCGCAGGCTAATGGAATGGTAGAAGCATTTATTAAGATACTAGAAAATGCAATGAAGAAGGTTTGCAATACACAAATAATTGACTAGGATGATGCACATACTCATGGTGCTATGGGGTTATAGAACGACATGCAAGTAGCTGGCTGGAAAAACATCGTTCAGGCTAGTTTATGTCATAAAAGTTGTGACGCCGATGGAGTACATTGTATCTAGTCTATGCATAACAACATTCACAAGAATGGTGGATCACAGAGCTCTGGAGGAGAGGCTCGCATAGCTAACAGAGCTTGAAGAGGATAGATTTCTACTTGGATTCCATCAACAAGTGCAGAAAGAGCATGAAAAGGCATGGTACAATTGACACATCAAACTGCACACCTTCAAGGTAAATGATTTAGTTTTATTATATCACAAGTTTGATAAATTTCCAAGATAATTTAGGATGCATTGGCTGGGGCCATATGTCATCAAGGATATTACCGATGGTGGAGTCATTCAGTTGGTAAAATTAAATGGAGAACCCTTCCCCGGAAAGGTGAATGGCAACCGATTAAAGCCATACACCGATGATCTGGCTAGATGACTACATGATGGAAGCATAGTCTTAGCGCTCCAAGCATTTGAAAGGAGGTGTGGGACTATAAACTACATTGCCCAAATTGTGGAGCTACGTGATTGGGAAACTGCATGGAACAAAGGAATGTCACAGTGTCAGCAAAAAAGTGTGGGGAGCTGTGTTATTGAAGAAGGGACCGCGCAGGGCAGCCGGAAAGTGACTATTATGGTCACTGTTCATGATTTGACGATGAATAAATGACTAAATGGAGTGGGGAGTGGCATTTAAGTCAGAATTTAAGGGCAATGTATTAGAAAATTTTCTGCCAACATAGCATTTATGAACGAATTTTGGGGGGAATGATCAGATTTGAATTCAAAAATGCCTATAAATTACATATGGTTTCCCAATGAAAAACACTTGGCATTTTGAGAATTGAGGTGTTGAGACCTCAGGCGCGTATGAACCGTGAGAACTTTGAATCTTTGATAGTGAGTTTAGCATTTGAGAGGTTGTCGAAGGAAACATAGGAGTTTTTGACTAGCATCATGTCGACAGTTGCAGAAACGGTGAGTGTTGGAGAAGCAATGGTAGATGAGGGAGCTGCCTCGGAGGTAGAAATGGCAGCTGAGGAAGCTGCCCCAGAGATAGCAAGTGTATAAGTACCTGCAGAGGTACCCAAATCACTGAGGGCACCTAAGACGAGGCCTACGTCGACCATTGAGGGTCCGAAAATGAAGAAAGATAAGCAAAAAGAGACATCGCTGGTGCGCAGGTCACCCAGAAAACACCTGTAGAAGGGAAAGCCCACCACGTAGGAAAAGGGAAAGGTAGTTGACCTAGAACCTAAAGAAGACAGTGAAGAAATCGATATGGTTGATGAAGACATTGACATGGGGGCAGAGCATGTTGATGTTGAAGAGTTGGACCCTATCTCTAAACTGCCCGAATACATTCCTCTTCACCGAGGCAAGGCAAAGGTCCCAAAGGACATTAATGAGAGCAAAGTCACACTGTATACACCGTTGCTACTGGACAAGGTTGCATTTGAAGGACCGTGCCTGGCACACATCTCGCATTTAAAGCTAAAGGATTGGTCATCCTAAAATTCAACTAACTGAGAAGTACAATGGGAAAAATGATCCAGATGATCAATTAACGAAGTGGACTAAAGTTTATGGAATGGAACCGCAACCAAAGTGGGTGCACTTATTTTTTCATACTTTGGATACAATCCCTATGAATTGATACATGGAACAGGAGCTCTTCCATGGCACCGCAGAGTGGGATATATTAAGGGAAGGATCCTTAATTACCTTCAATTTTGAAGATGGGTTCGAATGAATTAATGAAGCTCTGCAGGCAATTAAGGCAGTGATCTTCAAAATTTTGCAGGACCCTTTGAAGTTGGTTCAGCTCGATTAGAGCACCTAGCTACGCCATGTGCTGGAATGCTATAATGTGACCGCTAAGGGGGAGGATGAAGATTCAAGAAATATCAATATTGCAGAGGTAGAAGGCCATTGTGAAGTTCAAGGTCCACAAAATAGAGAAACTGGACATCAGTGTGCCATTGAAAACCAAGCAAGTAAACATTCGTACTGAAGCAGAGCCAAAATTTGCGAAGATAGGGGACTACTGGTGTTATCACTTAAGAATTCTAATTCCCAAACTACTCACATTAGTTTGATGGTAAAGGTTCGGTGCTAGTCTAGGTTTGAGTTTTTGTTTGCCTTAGAGTCTGAGTCTTAGGAGTCTACTATGCATTCTCATTCATCACTGGTCTCATAATTCACACAATTTACATGTGTCAGCTTTGTTCAAAGGTTATTATGTGCTATAAATCTCTTTAGGTTATTTCGTAGTGCATAAGTCAGTTTTAGGTGTTTTCGCAACGCAACATGTTTTAGGTGATTTTGTAGCACATAATCTAGATTTTTCACTGGCTGCGCTACGAAATCAGAGATTTGTGCAATCCGCAGTAAATCTTTCCTAACTGTCAAATTTGTCAAGTTCAGTTATGGTTTCATCATCCACTGTCAGCTTATACACTCCACATATCATGTCTAACCGCTTATCTCCAGCATTACAGTCGATAGGTACTCTGGTACACTCGGATTGCAAGTTCCAAGAAAAGCCAGGTATTCACAGTCTTAATTATGATTGTATTCATTGCATAAGGAAAAAATCTACAAATTTTCAATTTGAATGCATTGCATATCAAACGAGGTAGCTATCAAGTGAGGTAGAGATCAAAGATTGAGACAGTGCCGATCACCAAACATATCATTCTGTTGGAGATTCATGGAGGGGTCTGCAGAGAGAAAGAGTCACAGGTCAAGCAAGTGTTTGAGGAGTGAACTTGAAGGTTTAGACAGAACCTTGAAGAACAGAGAAGTTGAGCATGCATTTAAGCAAGCTGGATGCTGGAATTTTTGCAAGAAACTCCAGGGAGGTCATGCACAAGTCACCAAGGAATTTGCCTTGAATTTCACAGGACTGAACTCAAAGGTTGGTATGCTTGAACTGTAGGTCTCACTAGATGTAATATTCACAGTTATGGAGATTCCAAGGGGGCAAGAAAGTTGGTTTAAGAATTTCAAATTTGATATGACCCCATGCAAAGAATTTCTGAAGCACGTGTTCTTTAACTCATATTTAAACAAGTATGTTCCTAGAAGTTATGTAAAGGATTCGTATGCTAATTTTCTTACCTGCATACAGAGGTACCTTACCTGTGAAGGGATATATAATAAAGTGTATTCATATCATTTTAAACTTCTGTTTCATTTCACAGGAAAGACATCTATTGATTTACCTTTCTACTTATTTTCGTAGCCTAAGCAAAATGTGTGACAAGGTGCAGCTAAGGAAAGAGGCATGTGAGACTTCATTGTTCCACCATGGCTTGGTTAAGTTGATCATTTTTCATGAACTCCAGAAGGTAGGTAGAGATTGGCCCACGTTCATCTTCATGTCTAGTTTCAAGAATGAGACTGGTCTTAGTCCTCAAAATACAAAAGATTTGCCAGCAACAATTGATCATCAGGCAGAAACAAGATCCAGGAGGTTTATAAAGGTGAAGGATAGGAAACAGGTAAGGGAACCCACCAAGCCACTGATAATCCGAGATACACCCCAAAAATCCTAGAAAGAGAAAATTCAAATTAGAGAGGGTGCACATGAATCACCCACAAGTAAAGTAGTCTAGAGAAGAATGACAAGAGGCCAATTAGCTAAGGAAAAGGGCAAAGCAGTGGTGATTGAAGACACCCCGTTTCAAAGGGAAGTCTTAGCAACATATTGCAGGCAATTGATATTGAAGAGTCTCCCCTGGTTCAAGCAGATGTGATAGAGTCGTGAAAAAACAAGGCTAAGAGAAATAAAGCCTCGAAAAAGCTCAAGTTCAATGATCCAGTTGATAAATTTGTCTTTAGGCCAAGAAGACCCATAACAAGGAATTTCAAAAAAATATAGGAGATACTGCCAAGAGTAGATGAAATAGAGGAGATAACATAGTCTCATGAAGGAAAAGATAAAGGTAAAGTAGTTACCCTTCAGGAAGAAGATAGTGTTGAAGAGTTGAAAAGAAAGTTGGAATTGGCAAACTTTGAAATTGCTAGACTGAAGAAAGCCTCCAGAAAACATGCAATCAAGGAAGCTTATTTTAACCAAATGTAAGCTCGGTGAGAGGACAAAACATTTCAAATACTAGAGGTGGTCGACTTTAATGTTCAATTCCGTAGCTGGACTGTCCCTGCAATAAAGGAAGCACAATTCATCAGAAAGGTCAATACAAAGCTGAGAGCTGGGACCAGAGTCATGAAGAAGCAAATTGAGGACTTAAAAATGCAGTTAGCCCAGCAGAAAGAATCTCCTTAAGGAAGTCACACATCGAATAAGATTATGTTCCAAATTTTGATGGTTTTTCCTTGTTATAATTTTTCTTGAAAAATCATACATTTCCACTCAGTTTTGAAAAGATTTGGAGCAGTTGAAAACAATGTTTGAATATACATAAGCTCAAGATAGCAAATTTTTGATATTAGGCTATGTTTTGGTGATTACACTGTAGTTTCGTAGCACGCTACGAAACTGCTGAAGATGATGCCTAATGCACAACGGTTTTGTAGCGTGCTACGAAACTGCTGTAGCTCCATAATTCAAAACTCAGCCAACCAATTTTGAGGGACCGGGGGGAAATTTTTGAAAAAGGAATCTCTTCCAAGGGTCATGTAACAGGTGTCAACATTCAACAAGGGAAGAAACAGGGGGAAGAAACATGTATTCGAACTCTAAACTTTTTGTTATAAAGTGATCAGAGTTACTATAGTTCATGATATGTCAGACAATTTGGAGGAGTTCTTGTCCTCAAACATGGAAAAATTTGACATCACATCAAGGATGTGGCATTCTAATATATTTTGGTTTAATCAAAGAAGAAGGACATGGTTCATTAGTTTTGAATATCTTTGAGGAAAACCAAAAGCAGATAAACAAGGGCAGTTTCCTACTTTTTAGGAGCAATGGAGAAGATGTGACATTAAGGACTAGTAGGCAGCTACAAACACCTACTACAGCTAAACTAAAAGAGACTACTTGTTAAAGAACGAGAATTGATTGTAATTAATGCTATTATTAGCATGATATGAAGTTAGACTCCTATTTGCCTTAGATCTCTAAAAAGTCTAGTTAGCAGTTTGTTACATTTAATAGGTAGTTAAAGTTTGAATAGGTGTCATAAGAAGTAGAATTTGAATTCCCCTCATGTTGGAGGAGGAATCTTAGCCTTGTAAAAGAATTCGATAAATAGGAGAAAGAGAAATGTACACGGGGTTGGAAAATTATTGAAAAAAGCTCTGATATTTGGCTTTATGTAAAGACTCTGTTTTAGTAATACAAGATTGGCTTTACTTCTCAAGACTTAGGAGGGATTCAATGTTCAGAATTTGTTGTATTGTTCTTTTCCCAATATTTGCAGTGGTATGAATGTGTAATCACTTAGAACTCACTCATGGTGCTCTAATTTCCTGTATACATTCATAGATTGTGTGGTCCTATATGTTTTTGGTATGTTCTAAATGTGTTGAATCCTGAATGCCCTGACTTCTATGTAAGGTTGATTCCATTGTTATACTGAAATGATGTTGACTCCATAAGCCCATTGGATAGTTTCTAATTGTGTTTCCACCACTCATATTTTTACATTCGTTTCACAAGAGTTAGCCATATTAATCATAATCAAAAACATTAATCCTTTGAGAGAGCCCTCTCTGGTTGGGGAGGGTAAGCCTCAGCCTAAAGTAGGTTTGAAATAGTTACTTGAGGTCTTCCTGGTCTGCAACCTTCCAGGGTCAGATTTTGAGATAACAACTAGGATGATGCCACAATGGATAAAGTTGTTGAGTTACTCCACGAGTACCAGGATATTTTTCTTACCAAGTTTTCGGACCTAAAAGGCATCATAGGTGAATTGGGTGTGATGAAAATCATGTTGAACCGAACGTGAATCCTATTAAGTAGAGGTCATATCGCCTTAATCCCAAATAGAAGGAAAAGGTCCACTTGGAGTTGGATAAGATGCTTGAGGTAGGCATTATCGAACCTATGGAGGAATCTGATTGGGTGAGCCTAATGGTGGTTCAAGAGAAGCAATAGAAGGGAGAAATAAGGATTTGTGTAGATCTAAGGAAACTTAATGATGCCTGTGTCCATGATCCTTTTCTTATGTTGTTTACTGATGAGGCATTGGATAACTTTGGAGGGAAGGAGGCCTACTCATTTAATGATGGATTTTTGGGGTACCATTAGATCAAGATCATGCTAGAGGATAGGACCAAAACAACCTTCATGACTTAATGGGGTTGTTTTCAGTATACGGTCATGCTGTTTTCACTCAAGAATGCGCCCACGATATTCTCTCGCATCATTATAGCAACATTTAAGAAGTTCATCCATAAGTTCTTGGAGGTGTATTTTTATGACTGGACAATGTTCAGCTTAATGGAGTGCTATGTAGCAATTTTGCACCTGATTCTAGATATGTGCTGCAGATACCAAATCATGTTGAACCTGAAGAAGTGTCTATTTTGTGTCCCCTTTGGGATCCTACTGGGTCATGTGGTTTGCAAGCAAGGGTTGATGGTGGACCTTGCCAAGATCATGATGATGGTAAATTTGGAGGCTCCAAGAAGTGTCAAGTAGCTGTGCGCAACACTTGGGCATACATAATATTTACATAAAGTTCATCAAGGCTTATGCTTAGATTACACGCCCATGGAGAAAATGTTGAAGAAGGATGCTACATTCTATTAGGATGAATAATGTCAGCGAAGTTTGAATGTATTGAAGGAGAAGATGGTCACTGTGACGATTTTGGTATTCCTAGATTGGAAAAAGGAATGCCATGTACATGTTGATGCCTCTTGCATTGCGCTAGGAGAAGTGCTAACACAAGCCGGTGAAGGAGAGATGGACGACCCTATAGCCTTTGCGAGAAGGAAACTATCAAAGTCCAAGAAGAACTACTCAACAATAGAGCATGAAGGGTTGGCTATGGTGTATGCACTTCAAAAGTTCAGGCACTACTTGTTGGGCGGACACTTCAAAATGTACACAGATCATTCTGCCTTGAAATACCTGGTCAATAAGCCTATGTTGGTGGGGAGATCTGTCGATGGTTGCTGCTATTCCAGGAGTATGACTTTGAGGTGATTGTGAATCCAGGTATGTTGAATGGAGGACCTAACCATCTATCATGAATCGAGACAGGAGAGGAGCCTACTAATTTGGAGGAAGGGTTTCCTGATGCACAACTCTTCACAGTGTGCATAGTAGATAACCACTTTACTGATATTATTCACCTTTTGAATATAGGAATGACAATGGAGGGGTATACAAGTCAAAATAAGAAGGAACTAGTAGTGCACGTGGCATATTTCTCAGTGATTGTGGGACATTTGTATAAGATGGGTGCAGACAAGATATTGCAACAGTATGTGCCAAATTTGAATGAAATAGCATCCTCGCTGAAGCTCATGGAGGGGCTGCGAGAGGACATTATTCAGGAAAAGAAACAACGTAGAAGATTTTGCACGTAGGGTTGTGGTGGCCTACGGTGCATAAAGATTCTAAAGCATATTATAGGGCATGTGATGCATGTCAACGAATGGGAAAACCATTGCGAAGGGACAAGTTTCCATTGAATTCTCAAGTATTGTTGCAACCATTTGAAAAATGGGTAATTGATTTCGTTGGACCAATTCATCCCCCAGGAAAGAAGATAGGTACATGCTATATCATCATCACGACAAAGTATCTAACTATATGGGAAGAGGCACATCCAGTAAAATATTGTACAGGGGCTACAACATCAAATTTATTCTTTGAGTATGTGTTAACCAGATTTGGCTGCCCAAAAGTGTTGATGAGTGATCGGGGTACGCACTTCCTAAACAAAAGAATCAATGTGTTGACTGAAGAGTTCCAAGTTTATCATCAAAAGAGAACACCATGTCACCTTTAGGCTAATGGAATAGTTGAGGCCTTTATTAATATCTTGGAGAAAGTGCTGACCAAGATTTGCAACGCATAGCGGAATGAATGGGATGTGCTCGTACCTATTGTACTATGGGTGTACAGGACTACTTGAAAAAATCTGATAGGTCAGACACCTTTTAGATTGGTCTATGGCATAGAAGTTGTGTTGCCTATGGAATATATCGTGCCTAGTCTATGCATAGCAGCTTTCATAGGTATGGCAGATGGCCAAGCCTTGGAATAATGACTTGTGCAGCTAATGGAGCTTGAAGAAGACAGATTCTTGGCTGGATTCCATCAACAAGTGCGGAAGGAGTGCAAAAAAGCATGGCACGATCTACACATCAAGATACACACGTTCAAGGTAAATGACTTAGTATTATTTTATGATAACAATTTCACTAAGTTTCTAGGAAAATTTTAGATGCACTAACTTGGGCCATATGTTATCAAAAAGATTACAGATGGAGGCATAGTTCAACTCGCAAAGTCTAATGGAGAACCTTTTCCAAGAAAGGTGAATGGAAGATGACTGATGCCATATACAAGAGACTTGGCTCAATGACTATATGACGATAGGACAATCCTAGTGCTCCAGGAAGCTGCAAGGAAGCATGGGACTATAAACTACACTGCTATGATTGAAGGACTTTGTGGCAGGTAGGCTACGCGAAAAATCGTGAAGTTACAATGTAAAAAGCTACATGAAGGGAGCTGCACTGTGAAGGGAGGTGCCATGCAGCACAGCCAGAAAGTGACCATTGGAGTCACTATTCATGATTTGATAGCAAGTAGATAGTTAAGAGGAGTGGGATGGTGGTATTTAAGGCCAAAATATTTGAAGATCTGCTTCCAAAAGGACATTAATGATCGAATTTTGGGGGGAACAGTAGGATTTGAATTCAAAAACCCCTATAAATTATGTGTGTCAGTCCAATAGAGAACACTTTGTACACTTAGAATTTTTTAGCTGAATTTACTATTGCTTATGAACCACTCGTTCTTTGAGGACTTGGTTGCGAGCCCGACATTTGCCAATTTACCAGAGTTGAACTGGAAATTCATCCTTGACACCATGTTAGGTCCATTGAGCCCTGCTGAGACTATGAGCACTGGGGGAGATATCATGTCTGAAGAAGCTGCTTCGAAGGTAGTGAGTATGGAAGCTTTGACTCCTGTGCCTACGGTGCCGAGGTCACCTAGGCGAAAGCCTACACCTATTCGAGAGACCCAAAAATTGAAGTAGGATAAACATAAGAAGTCTGTGTCAATGTGTGAGTCACCCAAGAAACATTCCTCCACTCAAAAGCAAAAGAAAGACAAGCAACTCAAGAAGCTTGTTGATTTGGAGGCGAAGGAAGGATAGGGCACTGAGGATATAGATGCCAAGGGATTGGAGCCCTTGTCAAAATTTCCTGCTATATTCCTCCACATAAGGGGAAGGCAAAGGTCACCAGGGACCTAGACTCCAATAAATTTGTTATTTCTATATCCCTGCTACCGAAGCAAATCCCCTTCAAAGGTTTGCGCCTTGCGCGGATCCCCCCTGTTGAAGATGGAAGATTGGGACCTAGCAGACCATGACAGGTTCCCGCACCTAGCAACTACAAATTATACGAAGTTTACTACCTGGATTCAGGTATCACCAAGTTAGAGATAGTGGAATGGATCTACAGAGTGGAGAATTCCAGGATTTTGAACCTGTTGTGGGTGCCCCACTATCACCACACTACTATCAATACCACGCATGTGTGGAAATTACTTACTCTCATGCAAGATGAGTTTTTATGGCTAGGAGGGCCTATAGCCATCGCGGACATGCTCATCCATAGGATCACACACCTACTGCATGAGGGCTTGAATCCAGCCAACGAGTTTGGCAGAAAGGCAGGAGAAAAAGATTTGGTGGATAAGATGAAAAAGGATTTTGCACTTGTGAAATAATTGTGCGGCGATTCAATCATGTCTATCAACGACGCCGTGGTGTATATTTCAACCCAAATACTAGCCAGAAAGGTAATGAGGAAGTGCCACACATACGAGGTTCCGGCGCCTATGGTATCGTTAGATGCACAATGTGTGAAGGGTGTGCATTTTAACTAGTCAAGGTACCTATGCAGGGAATTCCTCATGTATTATCGTGAGCTCCAGGATGAGACCAAGCCCTTCCACTATGCATTTCTACTTCTCTCCATCGTGTTGGTTGCATGGGAGCTGCTGGAGGACAGCCAGTTTCCTCCATTGAAAGAAGGATTGCTAAGGGCCACATAGTTCGCCGCCTTATGGTCCTTAAAGGACCCTGCACAGGTCACCGAAAAATATATATTTTGGGAGTTGATGGAATCCAACCTCCACATGGCCATCAACCAGTGCCCAAGGTTGTCCTCAGCCTTACATGAGAAGTTGTCAGAATTTTCCACGTTTAAAGATGACTTCCACCACGTCTATATTCAAGCGTGCAAGGACCCATAGTAGAAATGGTATGATTTACCATACCTGGTCATAGATCATGAAATTCATGAGGTGATCAAGTGCTGACCGGCAGAGTGGCACACCTTGTCAGATTTGGATGCTAGAACCAGTAAGGGTGCGGGAAGCTCGACTGAGAAGAAGAGGAAGGATGTAGCAAAGTAGGCTAAGCAAAAGTTGGTCGCACAACAAAAGCAGGAACCCACAGAGAAGGCTCAGATGGAAATGGAGCACATTGCTAAGGAGAAGTTTGAGTAGGAGCAGCGTGAATCACAGAGAAGCAGTAAATCCCCTTTGTGTATGATAGAGGAGGAGGAACAGTTTGAAAAAGGTAGTGGAGGAGATGAGGGGCAGAGAACCCCATTTCAACTAAGAAAACATGGAAAGGAGCAGCAGGAGGCTCCCCACAAAAATAAAAAATTAGATAAGGCGTAGAGTGATCCCATGGTCTTAATGGAGGGTGATCTCAATGAGATCAAAGACAAAATCTGGGACACTACCACAAAAATGTTGCATCAGTTCAAGTAGCAATACATGCAAATGCTAGGGAGCATCCAGAAGGATCTACGTGAGCTGCAGATCTAGACCAACAAGATACAGGTGGGCATAGGTCAAGCGAGCGCCACACAAGTAAACCTCACACCAGTGACAAGTGAGGTTGCAGAATTGGTCAGGACATTGGACCTTCACACAATTGTTTTACCAGAAGGGTCCCTATGAGCAGAATTGACCGATGACCAAATTATCTTAAGTACCCTTAAGAACATTGTGCTGAACATTGTAGTGCTCCCCAATTAATTTCTTCATGTACTACAGGTAGGGGTAACGAAGGAATTTAGAGGTCGAGAGTAGTGCACTCTCAGTTTAATAAGTGAATACCAGGTGAACAATGAATATATGTTCACCGAGAAAAAGAAAGCTTTAAAGAAGAAGGATACTTTTGAGGCTGGAGGTCGTGGTTGCAGAGGCGTGCAAAACAGTTCCAGAGTTGCACATCCCAGAGGACGCACATTCAGAAGCCAAGATATGGAAATTAGTTGCAAGAGTGCATGAGGCGAAGGTGGAAGTTGGGCGAGTTCAATTTGAACTCAATATAAAGATCATAAAGTTGCAACTCAAATTACAGTCTACAACTCTTCCCGAGGTCAGGCAGTAACGCAGAGCCACCTTCAAGGAAGGGATGGCCACTTTGGATGTCGCAGTCATTGACTGCATGACCTTGTTTGAACAGACGATGGAGTTGGTAACAAATCTAAAGGAATACCAAACCTATATACCTTGAATACGGAGATTCAGGAACTCCAAACGCAGTACAACGAGGTTAGGGCAATGACGCACTCAATTGCTATAGCGCAACACCTCACCATGTTGCAGGAGGGGAAGTAGCTCCTCGCACAGGTAGAGTCATCTCAGAAGAACGAGGTTGTGCTCAAGGCTAAGTCGGGACCTTGGTTAGGAGAAGCTTACCAAGTCTCAACCAAAATTCAGGAAAAGTTGACGGGCTTGCAACAAACACAATAAAAGATCAAGTTGGTCGCGAAAGGACTAGCTACAAAGTAGCTTATAAAAGAGGTTAAGCATGCAACTACACATAGCACTGCTGAGGTTGCAGTTGTGTAGGTGGAGCTGGGGGATCTTCATAGCAAGATTGACACACCCATGGACTGACTCAAGGGTGAGTCACAGCCTTTGTGTTGGGGGCCTATTGGGATGGGGTCCCCTAGTTCAGTTTTGGGGTTAAAACAAAATTTTTGATGTATATTTTGGTGAAAATATGTAAAGTCTCCATAATTTTTGGATGCAGAGCATGTAGAGTTACAAGTCAAAAGGGGTTTTAGCCTCTTATCTATGTAAAGTTGAGTCGGTTTTGAGATCCAACCATGGTCTACAGACCGATTGTATGTAAAAACTATAAATAGGCGTGCTATAAATAGGCGTGACTTAAGTAGATATATGTGAACTCAGATCTAGGATTTCTTTATGGTGCACATAAGTGTATGATTCTTCTGTTAAGGGTTCACAAAAACCTATCGTAGACCTTTGCAAAGGTCTAAAGGCCATTTAAGTGAAGTTGTCATACCGAGCCTTAGTGGCTTATAGATTTGAGCAAAGGCAGATCAAGGGCAATAAAAGACATCACACTAATACCTAGATGTGGAAACTTGGTTCCATCATCTCCTCATACTACTTCGGGTGAGACTTCATCCTGCGTTATGCGGGTTAATGCCGAAAGGGCCAGTAGTGTAGGGTTTTGTTTGGCGCGATTAACTCTGAACCTAGGTTAGGACCCACTAAGACAACACACCAGAAGAGACATTTTTAGGGAAGAAACCATATGTGGGACACTTCAGGATTTTTGGTTCATCAGTCTACTTCCATATAACCAAAGATACACGGAAGAAGCTTGAGCCAGCAATAAATTTGGGGATATTTGTGGGGTACACTAATACACCTCATGACTATCGGGTGTACCTGCCAACCAACAGGATCACATTGGTTCGTAGACATGTAAAATTTGGTGAAGAAAAGGCCATGAGATGTTCCCTTAAGAAGGAGCTTTAGCTACATGCGGTTGAGGATATTTTAGCTCCTAAGGAGGAACCTTAGGATGATGTGGAGCAACCACATAAAAAGGATTAGGGAGTGGAGACACCAACTTATGTAGAGTCTTCCAGAGATGGGAGAAAGTGCACCAAAGAGGATGACAAGTTATTGCATGATGATAGAGAGGATGTGGGAGTACCCACATAACAACGCAGGTAGAGGAGGTCACCAGAGAGGTACACTGGCTACATGGGCTGATGAGTGGATGTGTAGAGACTGAGCCATCCTCTTTTGAGGAATCAGTGAAATAACCAATTTAGGTTGATGACACGGTTGAGGAGTATGAATCCATTATCAAGAGCAGTGTTTGGGATGTGGTCCCAAGATCAACAAACAAGTCAGTGGCGAGTTCCTAATGGATTTACAAGGTAAAGCAAGAATAATATGGTAGAGTGGAGAAACACAAGGCCAAGTTTGTGGAGAGAGGTTTTTCTCAAGTGGAGGGGATTGATTATGATGAGAATTTTTCTCCTGTTGCAAGGTACTCATCAATCAGATCCATTCTTGCATTGCTAGTGTAGATGGGATGGAAGATACATCAGATGGATGTAAAGACAACATTCCTCAATGGCATGGTAGAGGAAGAGGTGTATATTGAGCAACCTGAAGGATTTTAGACCTTCAAAAGAAAGTCACATGTGTGCTGACTCAAGTGAGCGATGTATGGATTGAAACAAGCACCTCATGCTTGGTACAAAAAGATTGATAGCTATTTCACCGGGTTGGGCTTCACCAAAAGTGAAGCAGATGTGAACCTTTACCATATTGTGGTTGAAGGTAAATTGTTGATTATTGTTTTATATGTCAATGATTTGATTTTGATAGGTGGTGATAAGCTCATCAAGTCATGCAAAGAGGATCTTTCAAGAGAGTTCAAAATGAAGGACTTGGGGTTCATGCCCTACTTTCTGGGTATGGAAGTATGGCAAGGTGATGAGGAACATTTTGCCTCTCAGGGAAAGTATGCCAATGAGATACTAGAAAAGTTCCACATGGAGAGAAGTAAGCCCATGGAGACTCCTTTAGTAGGCATCTAGATGAAGGATGATGCTACTTCTGATGAAGTAGTGAAGGCTACTATTTACAGGAACCTTGTGGTTTCACTCATGTATTTGGTGAACACATGACCGGACATGTGTTATGTAATTAACTGAATTAGTCAAGTGATGGTTAAATCGTCCAAGCTATATTGGAATGCAGCCAAACATGTGTTGAGATACCTCATAGGCACTACTCAGTATGGTTTAAGGTATAGATAGACATAGGGAGTGAAGCTTTAAGGATTCACCCTTGCAGATAAGGTAGGGAGCCCATCTAATAGGAAGAGCACATTAGGTGGGATCTCGAGTATTGGGTCAGTAGTTGTTTCTTGGTATAGCAGGAAACAGAGATCATATGCACTCAGTTCAGCAGAAGCATAATACCTGGCTACTAGTCAAGC
Source organism: Pinus taeda (assembly GCA_000404065.3). Taxonomy (NCBI): domain Eukaryota; kingdom Viridiplantae; phylum Streptophyta; class Pinopsida; order Pinales; family Pinaceae; genus Pinus; species Pinus taeda. The sequence continues at coordinate 78,554 of APFE031593923.1, read as the reverse complement.
AGCTTGTGAGGTTATCTGGATGAGGAAGATTCTTTTTGGTTTCTTTAGTCAACATATGGATCCAACTATGGTTTACTGCGATAATCAAAGTTGTATCAAACTCTCTGTGAATCTCATTTTTCATGATCATTCTAAGCATATTAATATCTAGTATCATCATCTTTAAGATTGTGCGCAGAGGATAATTATGTTGTTGGAGTACATTCCCACGGAGAAGCAGGATGCAGATATTTTGACAAAGGCATTGTCAAGATGAAAATTCAAGTTTCATAGAGGAAGGATTAGGGTAGCAGATAATCCATTTCTTTTTTAGAGGGAGTGTTAAAAATATCAGCAAGAAATTCCAATTTAATTTGTCCTTGAATTAAATTGTGAATTAAATTAAAACTATATTCTCATTATAACTTGTAATAGTCAATTAGGTTAAATTGACTTAATTGACTTAGGAAATCTGAGTTGGAATTCTATCTACAGTCATGTAGAGTGATCCCTAAAATTTAGGGGCCTGGGTTTAGTTATTTTGAGTTGTATTTAGATAACTAAGTCTAACAGAGTTATAGTCAGTTAAACTAGTTCTAACTATTGGAGGAACTAGTAGGAGCTTTAGTAGTGGGGACGGGCACCAATGCATCCTCATTACCACACAAGTTAATTAAAGATTCACTCATAAATAACTCATGCATGTCATTTCAGAGGAAGACCTAGTTGAGATTAGAGTTTAGGCACAATGTGCTATCAATTGTATAATTTTCCAAGTTATATAGATGGTGCATGTAATCAGTTGAGTGCCTATGGATGGATTGCGCAGTTATGGAGAGTGGATTTCCCAATTAAATAGGGGCTAATTCTATGAGGAATTGAGCAATGAAGTAGGGGCTTGGCAGGCAACATAATTGGATAAGTTTTGGCTTGAGTTGGCTTGTGAGGCAGAGAGTTAGATTGTACTAGTGCGGGAATTGTTCAGGTTGAATAAGCATTGTATTTTCTTCTCAGATTTTCTAGTTAATAAAATATAGATATTTGAGGTTTTCAGCAATTTCTTTCCCCAGAGAAATATTTTGTTATGTGCAATTTATATTCTTCCTTTTCTTCTTATTGATTTCATTGATCAATTTTGGTTTCTGCTGAAGAGTAGAGTATATTATTGTCTCGTGTTTTAGCATATCACATGAGGAGCAAGGCTTGTGAGTGTATTTGGAGGCCTTCAACCACATGAAGGCAGTGTCAAGGGTGTGATTGGTAGCCCAAGTTAGTGAAATTGAGCCCTACCTTGAGGTTTGGTCATTTGGGGTGATTATTCAGTCCCTAAGTGTCTTGCAGACCTAAGGGATGTTGTCAGTTGTTAGTTTTGATCAGTTTGTAGGCCTCACTTCCTTAACTAGAGCTTGGAGGTTGGGTCATGTCATAGTAACACTTCATCTCATGTTTACCCTAGCAGGCCGGTGAAATTGGGTAAATGTGGGAGGGGTGGGTACATTTCAACTCACATGTATATGTATGGATTTCCAAACATGAATCCACATGCTTCAAGTGGAATCACATCTAGTTCGAATTCATCAATAAATAACATTAATAACAAATATGATTTTGCATTATGTTGTTACCTTCAACGTTGCATACTTATTAACCCATCACAGTGAGATAGATATGGATGATCACGAACTTTCAACCCCAACTTATTGACCAACTCTGATGCAATGAGATTCACCTGTAATCTTGAGTCAAACAACATCAATCTTGGTCTTCTAGACCTATATCCTTATATGGAATATTTTGGTCATTTATTTCTCTTCCTGTTGCTAAAGGCTACTTAGATTCACCTCCTTCTACATTGATGTACATACGATCTTCTCATCCATGTCTAAGCTACTTTCAACTTGGTTGCTTGAATCAATGGCCATGATATTCTTCTTATTATTTTTTTTTTCTTTAGGTTTAGCTTTGGATGCAATTTCCAACACTTCTCCTTTGTATGGACGTCAACGTTGTAGTGGTTGCAATGGTTGCTAGGATATTTATATTGATGCGCAGTGGTTGTTGTATTTTCATATTTTCCACATTTTTTATTTTTATTCCCCTCCTTAGAAGCATCTTGTTTCTCCTTTTACTTTGATCCACATGATTTCTCTCTTCAGGGCTATGTTCTCCAAGTATTATGCCTATACACAAGCTTCATCCACTGATTTAGGCTTGAACAACATCACTTTCTTGCAAAGATGGTGGTGTAGACCCACCAAATACCTAAGGAGTAGTTTCACGTTATTTGGAAAGATACCCAAAATTAAGGCAATCTTTTTGAACTCTATGATATACTCTTATACGCTTTGGCCTGATTTTTTTCCTAAAGTAGTGTCGTTGTATCCACTATTCCTCTACGTACCCAATCAGGTAAAATTGTGACTTAATGAGGGTTTTGAAGTCCTCCCACTTAGTCACTAGATGATCTCACTCCAACCACAAGGTCTCCATGTGGCTCTCCCACCAAGTCAATGCATGGCCCTCTAATTTTAGCCGTGCAAATGAAATCTTCTATCCTTCCTCAATTCAATGGACATTGAAATAAACTTCCAGTCACTGCAATCAATGATTCAGTTTCAAGGTGTCTATCTCGCTATGATATGGATTGATATCGACTTTTACTTCCATTTTAAATAGGTACTGTGATTGCTTCATGACACCCAAACTCGATTGATCTTTTCTAGGTTCTTTCTTTTGCTGGTTCTTCGTTTCTTATCGATCTCTCAATCCCCCTTTTGGGTTGTCCTATGGATTTGAGCCCCCATCTTCTCCAAATATTCCAGGATTATTGCTTAGGGATACCATGAGGAGTTTTAAATTGTGAATTATATTTGTGACTCGTTATTCCAGTCACGAAAACCTCACCTTTGTAGGATCACAAGGGTCATTCACAAATCCCTTGGCCATGATTAGTGTTTTACAATTTTTGGCCTCGTCAATCTAGATCCACTGCAAATATCCACAAGATAACCAAAGAAATCTACTCTGATACCAATATGATTCATAAACTACCATGGATATTCAATTGGATAGTTCATCAAGTGTAATAATATTATATTAAAAATATGAAATTCTACAATATTACAGTTTTCTTGGATTTCTAAATATATAGATTTTACTGTAAATAGTGCATGCATGCAAATAAAACTTATGTAGAGGATAGAGAATGGAAAAATAAAAGATAAAATACGCATTAGACACAATAATTTCTTTGGGAAACCATTTTGGGAGAAAAACCTAGCCAGAAGGTGAGGTCTCTCCACTCTCTTTCTCTGTTTAGAAATATGGTTGCATGTACAAAAGAGTATGGTTTGTGGCCCGTGGGATGATATAGTATGAAAATCCTCTCTGTGTGCTCTATCTCTTATCCCTCTTTATTATTTTTTTCTCATCTATGAAACAAATGCACTCGAAAGAATGGGATCCCTTTTCCTCCTAGTGACCTGATTATAACACAACCTGATAGCCTACTTGTGGTTAGGTTTAACTGCCTCAATCGTTAACTAGAGATACGATATGGAATCTTCTAGAGTAATTTACATCATAATCACGTGGCTAGCCCATTTTCCATGAATATCAGTGGCTAACATGACATCCTCTCAAACTATAGTGGTGAAAACAAGACGATCAACTTTTGAGTGGCATAAATTTTGCATACGGAATCCGGTTAACGCACTTCTTACATCGTTGGAAAGATATATGGGTGTAGAATAACATGAAAAGGTGCCATAATTATGGATCAAAGTTTTATCCCTGAAAAATTTTGTTTAAAGGCTCAAAATGTTCCCAGAAATGTTCAGACCTTGTTTTTCCAAATTGGGTCCCGTTGAAAAAAACGCTCCATGAGTCGATTCCTCCATGTTTTCCACTCTAAATGCATTGAGATGGATGAAAAAAAATATAATGATCCAATCCATATCACACCTCCCCATTTTGGGAGCATTTTGGTCCCTAAATTATTATGTTAAATGAGATTAGGAAACTTTTCCTTCATCTTCTCTCTGGTGTACCATTTAGCTTTTCCTAGAAGTTGTATTTTCAACCCAATCTACCAGAGGTCATGCTACTACTATCTCATAGTTCTAGACCTTTTCCAAAAAAATAGTATCTTCTATCAAATTTTCCTGAGCATCTAGTGTCAAATCCTCCATAGAAGGTATGACATGTTACTCTTATTGATCTAGCATGGAAGGCTCATAGAGTTTCAGATTATCTATATTCAAAACTGAGTAAATGCAACAAACCAACGATGATGACCAGTGAACGGAACAACCCAACCCGGCATGGACGCGGAAGGGAAGTGTCATGTTCAAGAGCGACTTGCTACCAATAAAGTTTCTTCAAGTTTTCTTCCCAATTTTCCCCAATCATTGGTGACCAGTACCTCTTTATTTTTGTCAAGCTTGAGGAGGATAACATATGCTTGTTTTATAATCTGACCTTCAGGTGAACCTGTCACTATATTTTAGCAATCCTAGAGACAGTGAAGCTCATTCTCGTCCATTTGGACGAGTTTTTCACTATTAGGTTTTAACGAGTTTAACGAGAAAGATAACTCGGTCTCTTTCAATTTTAGAGAGTCTAAAAGAAATGGAAAGGAGACTCCAAATATTCTTTTTCGTTATATAATCCCTTAAGTTCGAAAAAGCGTAAAATAATACAAAAGGGATGAATTTTTTATAGTTTTAACGAGCCGAACAAGACAAGTGCTTGATATTTTTGTGTAATAATCCCTCAGGTCCAAAAAGATTAAAATCTAGAGGAGGGATAACATTTCTGATGCCTTTAACGAGCCGAAGAGGCCAATCGCTTGGCAATCTTTTCATATTTTACAAGTCAAGTGAAAAGAGCTTAAATAAGACTCATTTTCGAGGAACAAGTGATGGTTTCGGGTAGCAGATGATTCCAGGTAAGATTTGGAATTTTCCAATCACGACAATGTCACAAGGATGGCTAACAGAATCACTCTTCGCAGATGTTCCTCGAAGGGGTAAACAATCATATGGGGGTGAATGATCAGCTAAAAATAGAGTGGAGGTGATGGCAAGAACACGACCAAGGCTCAAAAGCTGGCGATAAGGCATTCACAATGGTTATTTACCGGTTCATTTTTTAATGAGCTAAACATTGGGGGAAACATTTGCTCATGACTTATGTTTATTTTTTAACGAGCTTGAACTATGCGCTAAAACTGCTCGTGGAGGGTTTATTTTTTAACAAGCTTGAACTCTGCAACAACATTGCTCGCCGGTCGTATGATAAGAATGTCTCATTCGAGATGCTATTTTGAAGTGGCTTACATCCCTCAAGCTTTGCCACGGATCCTTTCTTTATGCAAGTTAGGAAACGACTAGCCTCACGGGTTTAAAGGGTTAGAGGTCCTAAAATTTTTAAAAATAAATAGCCGCTCTTTGCTTGCATGCAGAAAGGTTTGCATGCCCCCAGGTATAGCGAAAAACTTCCAGGTTACCAAGAAAGTTCTATTCGCGTAGCAGATAAAATGCTTCCTCGGCAATGTCTATCGAAACCGACAAAGGTGAATGGCGCAGACGCATTCCACTCACATAACTTTAACAAAGGTATCTTATTCTATCCTATTCCCATTTTCTTGTGAGGATGGGTTCGCCAAAATAGTCATATATCCCTCGTGGAAATCCACTCTATACCCAAGGTTTTCCTGCTGAAACAGACCAGGGGGCATGACCCCTGGGTTTCAGTCACATCTTCTTGAATCACTCACGCTCATCAGGTGGATGGATTGGAGACCGATGAGACATTTCTTGCATGAAAAGACCATTTAGGGATGGCATTTGACTATTTGTGATGTGTGAACCGGGGAATGACATTTGGTCTACGAGCTTGACCATTCTACCTTCGTGTGGAAAGCACATTACTCTAAAGAGTGAGGAGACGATGGCTCCCATGCAATAAATATAGTCACGTCCAAGGAGTAGATTATAATCTAAAGGTCCTTGAACTACCATAACATTCATGTGAATAGTTTTCCTTTTCAAAGTAATGGGCACATTTGGAAGGATCCCTAAAGGTCGACTGGTTCCCTTGTCGAAGCCTGTCAGATTTCTCATTCCAGGCAAAAGCGATGGCGAACCAAGCGCTTTCCAAGCAGTTGAGGAAAGGATACTCACAAAATCCCCTTCATCAATTATGGTACCAACCATGACCATTCTGTAAACTTGTACAATGATTCTGAATGGTACACTAGCTGGCAAACGAGGTTTTCCTAGTAGATTCCAGTCGAAGGAAACGACTAGGCTTCTTGGTGGTGGGACCGAATAGACGGCCGGATATGACTCTGATGAGCTTGCTTCCTGTGATAAAGGAACGGGAGGATTGCCCCCAAGTTCATCGGAGTCTGTGTTGATGAAAAGAATTTGAACAGTGTCGTTCTCTTTCTCTTCAATGACGGTATCACTCGAAGATGAACACTCTGAAGGCAAGACCAGGTCAACTGCCGTATCGACCCTTTGACTTTCATCTGGTATGGATTCAGAGGGTTCATTTTCAATGATAGACGCTTCGGCTGGCCACAATGACGGGCCAACCGGACTTTCAACTGGTGGAGGACTTGGAAAGAGTTTTTTATATCCAGGAGGAAGTCATAGCGGTGAAACCGGACAATCATCCAAAACTCTTTTAGCCTCGTCAAGGAAGAGACAACGGTGGACAACGTGATTTCCTTCACACAACTTACAAGGAAATTTGGGATTCCTTTTCTGTCCATGTGCTTCACTTTCACTGGTTGATGGTGAGCATTCAACATGATCGCCAGAGGTTGACGCCACTGGATTGTGCAAACGAGGAGACTAGTCCCTTAAGATCCGAGGGATGCAGGGACAATCTCGGTGATAGTGGTCTCCATTGCAAATGACACAAGGAGATTTAGGTTTCGACTGTGCGGTGTGAGGATTTTCGCTAGACGACACTTGGTTGCTCCCTTTCGATTTTGGTTCCTTTTTCTTCTTTTCCTTTTTCTCTTTCTACTTCTTCTTCTTTTGAGTTACTTGATTTTTAGCTTTATCGAATTTATCAAGCGAAGAGGAAGGAGGAGAGGGAGAATCAGATGAAGTAGAAGGTTGGGAGGCAACTCTAGTGTCGTTTAGTTGCTGATTAGACTGTTCAGGAATTACGGGATTCTGAACGACAGAGGTAGAGAAGAGCCAGACAGGCAAACCAATTTTCAATCCTGGAAGTGACAAAGTGGCCATATGGAGTGCACCAACATCTCCCGAAGAGGAGAAGGGACTAGGATATCCTCCAAGGGGAAATCCTTGGTTGGTAGACTGCATTTTCTCAACCTGAAGATCAACGGGGGAATTTGTGATGTTATTCCGATTTAAAGTAAATTTTTAGACGCTTTGACACAACTTGTTTTTTCAATTTTAAAGAGGCGAGAAAAAACAAAAGATGACTCTAGTCGCCTTCGATTTTTATTGAGCCTGAAGTGACAAGTGCTCAGAGGACCTTTTCCTTTAAGGAGTCCGAAAAGGAGAAAAATGGAATTATCTGGAGATCTAGGCAGAGAGGATTACCAAACCAATCGCAAAACTACAGAATACTTTTTATGGTACAGTAGTCAATCTTCCCAAATGTTGTGTTCGGTGCATTGCGAATGATAGGGCGGCAGACACAGCTTCCTAAGGATAAAGGATGCAGCCTATTGTGGTCTCCCAATATATACTCGATGGTACGTGGGAGCATAAGTCCGTACTAGCACTTGCCGTCCCAGAGTGGAGGAATCACCCAACCAACACTGAAAGTAACAATTACCAGGTTTTACGACGTCGGAATACGTCTCTAGCCTAGAACTCTAGATGTTGTGCGTTAAGTTCCAAAGCGTTGTTAGATTCATTGAATTTATTTTAAGTTGATCTTGCTTAACAATTTTCCTTTCGGGTTCACCACATGATGTGTATATAATTCCTAAAATGCAGTCTAAGATGATAAACAAACGTTTGATCTTCTTTCAGCAATGAAAATCCTAGCTAATAAAGGGAAGAAATTCAAGAATCTTTTCTTCACAGAGCACAGAGCACACGCTAAATGCACATTCCTAAATCAAGCAAAGCAATCAAAATGAAAATGCACATGCATGTATTTGTTTTCAACCTTCTTAATGTGAATGATTTTAAGAAAGCTACGTGCAAATTGAATTACTTTTAAAGTGACAGTACTCAACAAAATTCTTTTTCAAAATGAAGTGAAAGCAAGAGAGACACTTTGCGATTTTGAAATGGAAATTGCTTTTCGACACTTTAAAACTTCTAATTCAAATCCTATGCAATGGTGACTGTATAATCGACTATCAAGAAAAATGGGGTTGCTTCCTAAAACTGAAAACGACAGCTAAGACACTTTCAGATCTAGAGACGACAGTTTGACTATGCTACTTTTTTGTGAAAGAGAACTAAAAACGATGCACAATACATAAAAAAAAATTATATTTCTTTGCACTAAGGAGGCGGAATAATGCAAGATAAGGGGATTTTCATAGAAGTACACTGACTACAGACAGCAAAACTCTTGAATAGGATTGAAAACAGTGAGAAAAATCCACAGTCTGATGGTAAAGTTAACCCTCCCTGACCATCGCACCTGTTACACAGTGAAATCAATATGCAGCGCACCTACTGCACTCAGGAAGTGCGATGCATACAAACTTCCTTGAAGGCAGGGTGCGATGGTAGTAGCGCAAGACTTCAAACAAGATTTTACTCACAGTTTGTAATCTAGTTCAGGTGTTTAGGCTGAACAAGTAAAGATCAGTGTATGTAAAACACAGGGGTGATCTAAGAGGTTACTAGAGCCACCACTTAGGGCAATTAGATTGCTTCCAGATCTATTGTTTAATTCATAAACAAAACCCAGAGATAGACTGAAGCAGCATTGAGCTACTTTGCATTTGTATGAAAAATGCAGTTCGAAGGCTAGTTGGCTTGACTTCAGGCTTCGTCTGTAAGTTTATAAAAGAAACAATGATAGATAGGCTAACAAGTAATCTAGTCGCTCCCCAGCGGAGTCACCATTTTGTTATCCGGGAACAGTGTCCACTCAGATGCTGCTATTCCCACTAAGATGGGTGGCTATCTTAGAAACAAACAATCAAAGTCTACTATTGTTTTCTTTTATGAACATAGACAAGAGGAGAACCAAGAAGACCAACCTGAGTCTTGCGTTTGATTTCCTCTCCTTCTTGATAGAGCTTTGCCGCTTCTTGATAGAGCTTCGCCAGTACTATCGAAGAAACAAATGTCTAAATTCATAAATAATATAGGACCAGATGTGTATTAACCATATAAATGCATATATAAACAAGTACACAAGAATATGGAAGGAAACAAGAATAGCTTTATTAAGATGAAAAGTATCAAGAGGATTACAACCATGTGCTCTAACCCAGCATCATCCTCCAGCTAGGAAGCCCTTCTTCACCTCAAGCAAAGCTTAGATCACCCAACACTATGAATGTACACCAGAAAACCAAACAAACACTTCTCTATAAGATACAAAAATTCTAGCCTTTCTGGATCTCTGTTGATGAGGGTCCATATATAGATGATTACAGAGAGGTGAAGGTCATTCTTCTGGGATCCCTATGATCTAGTTGTTTCCTCTCTCTGATTAGTTGCCTGCTTCCACTGGAGAATGATGATCCTCTTACTCATTCCCTTTTCGGTCGCAGAAATAGAGAGGGAAAAGTGTCATAGGGGAAGCTTCTGGAAGATTCCATAATCTTCCACCTCACATTTTTGTCTCTTCCATTTGTCCATTCCCGACCATCGCACCCTACAGAGGAGCAAATCAGTATGCATCGCACCTTGTACACTAGGAAGGTGATATGCAACGCACCCCCTGTATTGAGCTTTCAGTATGGTCCAGGTTTTGACCATTTATGAGCAGTTTTCAGTGGAGAACTTCTGGGAGATGATGTAATCAGTTGACCTTGTTCCTTTAGGCAGTGAAGCAACACTTTTAGGGACTTAGGAGCCCTCAGTTTATGGACATTTATGATTGGGTTTGAAGTGCCCAAAAATGTCTATAACAATAATTATTATAATGATCATGATAATCCAAGTGGATATTAGTGGCCAACCATCTCTTACACTAACTCAATGGTTCCCTTCTTCTTGGTAGTTTTTCTATGGGTTTTCGAGTCCAAAATTTCTAAGGAAATTTTGAGAACATAAATGATGTTTCTTGTCCATTCAAGTGTCTATAGGTTACCATGGTATACCCAATCCCTGGCTAAACATTGTAATCCTTTAATAGTTCTTTCCAATAAGCTACGAAATATCCCAAACAAGCATTGTATTCAAATGTTCCACACTAGGGAAGTTGATGTGACAACTAATCACCTTGAGGCCCATAAACCTTTTGGCACTTCATGTTTTAGGGTTAGGGTGGTATTGGACCTATAAGTTTCTTTCTTTTTGTTAAAAGGTCATTCTTTTGATATCTTGTAATAGCTTTCTGTGAATTCATATAGTTGCCATCTCTCTCTCTTTAAAGAAAACTCCCACCATTCTAGTATGTTTTTGTTTACAATATTTTTCTATTTTATTTATTCATAGAAGTAATGTTTTCACTATATTATTGTGCTCTTTGTTATATTTCTATGTATATCTCTTTAATTTCCTTTCTGTTAATGAGCAATTTGTTTTTGCTTCATTACTAGCACCCACGAATATCAATGGGTTAGTGAGATAATGGGACTAGGCCTATGGTTTAATGCCAAAAATTATGTTGCAATCATTTACAACAACTTTGTACAAAGGAACAGAGGAAAACTTTTTATATAAGAAAATAAAAGAATGTTGTTTACATTGGAAAAATATACAAAAAAGAAACTATGTAAATGGACATATAACCATTGTAAGTAAATAACTAAAATTAAACAAACTAACAACAAATCGATGAATTAATTTATAGGCATATTTATGAAATAATCACACCTTAATAGCCATAGGATTGCATAGGTGTGTTTATGAAATATGATATAAATTTAATAATAGTTTTGGTTGTTAATATCAGAGAAATATGATTTCAAAGATTAAAAATATAAGGCAAAACCATTGGAGAAAATATGCCAAAAATATATCAGTTGTCAAAATGTTGATTTTATTGATAAAATGAGAGTACATCATATTAGTTAGTCAGTTTCTATGAAATCCGGGACAACAAATCACTTTAACATGTCCAAGATGTAGCAAAATTCATATATAGACATCCATAATGGAAAATAATAAAGCAAAATGAAATTTTGGGTATCATGGACTCTTTCGATAACATTGGAACCAAAAAGTTTTCTGCAAAAATTATATTGGTTAGGAATGATATGATGAATTATCAGACCTTTTGAGAACATTTATTGATGTAAGAAATGAATAAAAACCTTTTAGAAAGAATCACAAATTAGATGAGCTCACTTTTCTTCTTGTCACTCATGGAAGGATTTCTGTTGTCACCAGGTAAGCTCTAGCACTTTAGAATAAATGAATGGGAGGAGAAATGACAACCTTGAAAAATTATTCATACCTCTCTTTACCAACATTTTCCATCTTCACTTATTTATCTTATGCTTAGTTTTATACCTACCTTAGGTATTTTAAGGGAAAGGCTACCACATAACTAGTTTTTTTAAAATTAAAATTCTTTTTCTTTTTAAGTCAAGAAAAGGCATTAAGAAGAGATATTTTTTATTTATTCAATTTAATAAAGTAGGTGAGGTCTATAATAGCCCTAGTCAAAGATCCATGTAATAAAGCTAATAGATGAAAAATAGTAACCAAGGTCATGGGACAGTCATTCCAAGATGAATGTTGAGTGTTTGGGTGAGTTCTTGTCGAAGGTGTAGGAAAATAAGCTACTTTAGACTATGGATGACAAACAAGCTTAACGATAAAAATGGGTATAAAACAATGTGGATCTACAATAAATGATAGAAACAAAACCTGCCAAAGTCCTCATCTATGCAACAAAAATAGTTAAACAACAAAATGGAATAGTAAAATAATCACAAATAACTCCAATAATCCAATGGAAACTAGATGTGAAGAATATGTTTTAGTAGATGACACCTGCGAAGGGAACAAATAATTCTAACAGTCCCCCTCTATGGGATGGGTTCTTGGTTATCCTCTTTGTCTTCATATTTGTAGAGTCTCTCTCTTCTCCACAATGTGTAAACCTAGTAAACAAAATGTTTGAGCTCAATGGGAACTCAAAAGAAAAATACAAATGGTGAGCGACAATGATTATAATCAAAGCTACAACAATGAGTGCAACAATGAAAATGATCCAAAGTGAATAATGGATGTAAATCCCTTCAATTAATAACAAAATATTAGGTTGTTCTTGAATAATGGAAAATAATAAAATATTATTAACCAAATTATACAATTAACCATTTGGAATATTTTATTATATTTGGTTAGAGGGAAAAAGTATTTAAATTGGTTATATACTTTTATTTAGAAATAATAAATAAATAAATAATTTATTTATCATCTCAAGGAACGTGGTTATGGAATAATAAACAAATAATGGTTTATTTAAGTATTCCAAGAGGATTTAGTCAAACTTGACAAGGAATAATAACTAAAAAATGATTAATTAATTATTCCTAGAGAAAAATAAGAAAAATAATGATTTATCTAATTATTTCTCATGATTAGGTCAAACATGAAAAGGAATATTAGTTAAACAATTGTTTAATTAATTATTTCTAGAAGACGATTAAATAAATAAGGATTTATTTAATTTCTCTTCATGGGTTTTACGAGAAATAACTTAACAAATGTGGTTTATTAAGTAATTTCTTATAGTGAAAGCAATTTTCTATGGTAAAATTGGCCCTACATGGTGTACTTTGATCCATCTAGTAAGTTATGGCTAGATGATCAGTTTTTGGTGATAACAAATTTCCCCCCAACGTATGGGTGTTAGGAGAAAAACGTATGACTGAAGTACGTTGTAAGGACACAATCACTAGACACACACATACACACACACACACACACACACACACACACACACACAGAGAGAGAGAGAGAGAGAGACCAATGGAGCTGAATTGAAAGAGGATAGTGACTGACAGGGAGAGACCAACTAACTGATGTAAGTATCCTTTTATGCTATGGTACCTGACCTCATTGAGGTGGGGGAAGCATACCTATACCTGCCAAGATAACTCAGTATGAAGAATAATGATGCACCCATAAAAATAAAACTGAGCACTAAAGTACATGTTGAGTGGTACATGACATGCTGGCACAAATGAGCCAGAAAATAATACAATGTATCCCATATACATAATGTGTTTGGAGAAACATGAGTCAGGCCTAAATACAATAACGTATGAGTACATGAGACATAATGGCCCTTCACTCAAAAAATGGGTGGGAGGGAGGGTATAACAACCAAAGAAGCCCTGCTGAACAGGAAAGGGCTCTGCAAAAACTGAATGAATCATCTGAAGGAGACATGCATGCTATTAGCGCTGCAAGCGGTAGGAACTGAAACCATCAAACCTGTGGAACTGTATCTAAGGATGTAGCATAATATGAACTCATCCGGGCATGCGGGGGGGCTACTTGAAGGGCCACGCCCTCACGAGCTCTGAAACATCTCACACGTACCCCTGAATCACTAGTACAATCTGCTGCATCACTAGACCATCAAGTGTATGAATCACAAGCATGAAACAATCAAGTCAAATGGAATGATGATTCCATTTTCTTGATCCAAGTCACCGAACAAGAGTGGAAGCTGGGACCAAGATACACCGCCCTCTTGGCCATTCTCCTGGAATAGATGTGCTGATGTCAACAAAATAGGGCCTGCCATAAGTGAGGCAATGAGGACCCTCAACTAAGTCATGTGGGAAAATAGTAATGTGATTGAGGGACTAAACTAGGGAAAAAGGGGAAAATTGGACTAAGGGACAAACAAATGACTTCCCTTGCCAGAGCATAAAGTGCATGGTTGACCTGGCAGTGACTGCTTCGACTCTGGAGGGGATGGTGGATAGTATGGCTGAAGGCCAAAATGGGCAACACGGGATGAATATTATGAAAAGATGGATGGAATATTGTGACATGATATAATGGGACATGAAATAGAATCCATGGATGTAAAGGTGACTCATCACAGATGGTCTAAGCAAGGGTGACTCGATGATACTGCCACACATAATAGGCTCGGTGGGGACAATGAAAACATGAGAAAATGGTTTTTTCTCATGATAAAAATTGATGCATGAGACAAAAAGTGCCAAGGGAAGGTTTTCCCCAAAGTATAAGCATCACATATCAAGAAATTTGATTTTGAGAGGCGATAAAGTGACCGTTCTTGTAAAAATGGCTTCCAGGTGAAGTGTCAAATTATAAAAAACGAAGAGAGACCCATTATAGTGGTTGATGAGAGATTTCTAACAGTACTAATGGTTCATCGAACTGATCTACGGTTTGCTCACAATGGGTGACAAAAAAACTATGGGTTTTTTCTAGAAAACGACCTTTCCCCTCCAATTTAATTCATTTTCTATGTGAGCTGTGGTGAATTTGGAGAGGAGGAGAAGAACCTAAATATTATGAAGATTTTAGTGGATAAACCAATCATCAGTATCAAGATCTGTGACTTTCAGGTAGGTGGCCTTACTCATCTGTTTAATTTCAGTGGTTTACTTGCTAATTTTAGTGCCCCATAGCTCCCGGGGATACCCCTGCTACTCCTCACGGTCGACTCACACTTTTTGGGCTTGAAGTGTGATCTAGTTTGCAGGAATTAGTCAGAACCTATGAGCTTGCACTTTTTTGGTTGAAAGCTATGAGATGGACTTGAGAGAAAGGGTGATCTACTGGCCTTGTGGGGGTTGTAGGCTGAACATTCAAGACTAGTGTTTTCATCTCTAAACTAAAAATACATGTGGTGTTTGGCAGGTATGGTAGAGTTGAAAACCAACGTGAATGAGATTTGGAAACCCTTCAATCCAAGATTCATGGGGATTAGGTGGTTCAAGGGGCACTAGCTTGCTACAGGGTTCTCAAATTGTTAGAGAACCCATTGATGAGGGAAGGTGAGCCCTTGTTATCAAGGATCATGTTCTATCGAGATCTCGATCATGAGGCCTTTATGGTGCAGGTGCACAAGATCAAGTTCACTTTCCACGACATTTATTTCTTGACCGGACTCCCCCGCTTGGGGTTGGTGGGGGATATACATATGGTGTTGCCTCATGGGAGGAACATTACAGAGTTTGTGGATCACCATTGTCTACAGGGTGTTCGTGTGAAGGGCACGACCATCCCGATCAATGATTTAGATAGACTAGAGACACAGGTTGTCATCATAGCAATGCTACATATTTTGGGCATCTAGTCATTCCACCACATCACTGGTGGGAAGATGATGCTTGTTGAGAGTGTATTGGCAGGGACCTACTATCAGTGGGCCTAAATGATGCTATTGTAGGTGAAACACCAACTGAGTCTATGCAAGAGATAGGTGAACCACGACTGTGGATTTGGTACACGGCTATGTGATTTCTTCTCTGAGAAGATACCCACCATTTGCCCTCATGTACAGATTTGGGATGGGGGCCCACAGGAGCCTAGGATGCACCACTGGGGGCAGCTATTGTGGAGAGGGGGCGAAGGGGGGGGTCAGGTGTGTGTTTCGACTCGATTGTTTCGTACACTGGGATCATATGCTCCTATTCATAAATGATTATCCCTATAGTGGGATGAACTACCACAATGATCCTAACTTACCACTTCCACCCGAACAAGCATGGGGACCGACAGTAAGTGTTAAGTTTCTACTTTTATGGTGCATTTCATATTTTTATCACATGTATATGGTACCGAGTCTAAAAGATGTGGTATGTAGATATAGCACTGGTGAAGCTGGCAGGATATGCATGCCGAGTTGCAGCGCCTGGGGCTGTAGATCAGGGAACAACATTGTCACGCTGGGGTCTAGATGATAGTGCTCTACTCCCTGACATACGTCAAAGATGTGATGTGCTCTAAATCGGAGTTTCTAAGCATGGGTGGAATGATCTAGATGATCGTACGTATATGAGTGTACAAGTCTTCCCTTAGGGTGGTGAGGGATCATGCAGCACATGGTGATGACTGGTCAGGTGGTACATGATCTATGAGTAGGTGGACAGAGCCTTTGGTGTGGGATCCACCAGACAGTGACTAGGGATAGGAACATGTGAGTACCTTTGTTTTGATTTTTGTAACATGCTATGGGAATGTCAGATGTATTTAGAGCTATGGGATCCAAACACTTAAATGTTTTATGTGATACATAATGTGATTATGCATGTTTTATATGATGATGATGGTTTACCATGTATTGTGTTTATGGTTGTCTTCTGTGGTATACATGTGATAAATTCCAATCTAGAATGTTATTTGCAATGGTATCTACAAAGTTATTTTGGGCTCTAGGAACATGAATGAAGGTAATGGTTTTATTTTCATGTACCAACAACTTAACTCGTAGATATTTTTTAAATAGGACTTGGTTATGCACATGATACACACCATTCAATTGCATGGTGAGTATCAATGAATCTAAATGAACACGAATATGAAGGATGCGATGAGAAAGGGCATCGAATAACAAACCTATCACTGCATCATATTCACCTTGGTTATTGATGGTAGATCCAATGCATGTGCCCTTAGAATGGACTAACGTATGCAAGGCGGTGAAAATGGCCCATGTTGCCAAGGCTAGATTCCTGGAGAAGAGACTCGCACTATCGACATAACCGATATACAATGTGGATGATGGATCGATCTGAAAGGTACAAACGACAACAAATGAGATGATGCAACCTATCTAAACGTATGATAGAAATAAATACATGCGAATAAATGGGATATGCTATGGGTAAAATTTCTTAAGGTATAGTGCATTACGAGGATTAGGAATAATTTGGCCTTCGAAATCCTCTATAAGATATGCCCCCTTGCCTAAGTCCTTACGAATGACGTAAGGTGCTATACATAATGATGAGTGAGACAACAACGAAGGATAAAATCAACACCACGATGATAAATACCATCACAGATGAGAAAGTAGCGAGGGGACTAGTATCAAATTTGTCATTGATCGTCATGAGTGAGATGGGGGGAAAACTTATGGGTTTGTGTTGGCTTAGTGGGGCCTGACCTAGGTTCATAAATGTGTTAGCCAAACAAATCTCGAAAATACTATCCCTTTTTGCAACAGTCTGTGCCGTGGACTAACGTTTCATCTGAGGTAGTATGGGAGGGTACTGGAACCAAGTTTCAACACCCTTGGGACGTCTTGATGAGGTCTGGAGAGTTCGCGAATTGATCTTCAACATTAGTATTGTTTCGCGTAGCTATCCAACTTTTGTGTAGCCCTTGTACCAAGCGCGAAGAGGCGTTGTCTAGATCCCTTACCCTTAGTATGTTTTTGTTATAGATCTGACTTAATTCAATAGTCTTTATCACTCTTTCAATATTCGTAACAAGTGTGTGCAAACATAAACCTTAAAGAGATGCATAAAACCATAACAGAAGAATAAACATGCATATCTACGAACACATGCACAATATTTCAAAAACACTTATCTTTTATTAATCTTCTTTTCCAGTACAATCCAATTCCTCCTTGTGCACACAGCTGCAGGGGTCCAAGCACACAGTTGCGGACTCTACTAGGCCTCTGCGCACATAGTTGTAAAGCCTCTTCTACTACTACTACCACCCTCAACTCGGACTTATAGACTCAAAGTGAATACCACATTCAAAAACCCACATCACTTCTTAACATCACCCAAAAGCTACCTTCTACACTTAGAGCCTCTCTCTTATTTATACATTCCCATGGTCCGCGGACCATGGGTAGGCCAACACATTCCAGATTAAATTACAATATTTTTGGGCAGACTACCCTTAGACTTGACCCATTACAATTCGCGCTCTGCGCACTTCGCGGAGCCTTTATAATACCAATACCCAAAACTGCTACACAGGGGATCCGTTGCACAACAGGCCCCCAACATAATCATCGTGACTCGTGCCAAGTCACTCTGCTGGTGTGGTGAGTCGTGCAGCCAAAGCTTCGCGATCCACCATCCATGTGAGTGATGTACTACAATCTGTTGCTCCATCATTGCCGTCTGCCATGCTTCTTCAAGCTCCTGCTCCATTTCCCCTACTAATTCGCTTAATCGATGATGCTCATTCTACTTTGCTAGGTTAACAAAAAAGGACCCCTCATAGGATTTTAGCTCTAGCTGAGACGAATGCATGAAAAGTTTGTGCAAGTGCAGCAAGCTTGCAATCTCTGGGTTAGGATACTCAATTTTTGCTGAAGCTTGTGTTGCATTTTTGCAAGAGAGATGTTGTTGTCCACGGGGTCCCAATATTCAAGTTTCGTCATGGGCACACGACCCAGGGACACAATTTTCAATGGAATTCTATCTTTTATCCCAAAATTCACCATCTCACCCTTATCTTTCATATATTTCTTTCCAGACCACAGGTTTTGTGGCAACATCTGGACCGGTCCTGCTATCTGTCTGGGAATTTGCGGTACATCTCCTACGGCTAGTGTTGGGCTCGACATGGTGGCCTCGATAGTTGGCATTACGCTGTCCCGAAGGTCCTGCTTCTCTTTTGTAACAATTGGGCTTACTCGCCAAGCACCAAAGTTGGACTGGTCCATATCTATTGAATAACACAATAACGTAAATCTCATGATGCCATGGTTTGTTCGGTGGATGACCAGCTGTGATTTATAGGCTTGTTGATTTTCAATTTCGACCTTTCCCTCCATTTCTAGCTCATTAATGCGATACGATCGTTAGATCCTTTCAAATCCAGTTCTGACTCCGTGTCTTAATTGCCCGCCGTCTGCTCCTTATTGTCTAAAATCGCCCATATTGTCATGAACAGTGACCTCAATAGTTACTTTCCAGCCTATCTACACAGCAACGCAGCCCCCTACGTGGAACCCTATTTCCGAGTAGCTTTCTTGCAGACTTGTTTATAGTCCTGCACCTCCTTTCAACTGCTTGGAGTGCTGAGACTGTGCTTCAGTCAGCTAGTCAGATAGTCATCCCACTCATGTAGGGCTTCAGGTGATTTCCATTTACTCTTCTTGGGAAGGGCTCTCCATTAAGCTTGTTGAGCTGGATTGCGCCTCTGTCGGTGACCTATTCGACTACATATGGTCCCAACCAATGCATTCAAAGTTTTCCAAGGAATTTTTCAAACTTGCTGTCATACAACAATACTAAATCATCTACTTTGAACATGCACAAGTTGATATGGTGATTGTGCCAAGGTTTCTCGTCCTGTTTGTGTACGTGCTGATGGAGTCCCTCTAGAAACCATTCTTCCTCAAGTTCTTCCAGTTGTGCGAGCCTTTCTTCCAAAGCTTCGTGATCTGCCATGCATGTCATTGCTGCTATCCGCAAACTGGGTACAATGTATTACATTGCCATGACGACTTTTGTGCCATAAACTAACCTGAAAGATGTTTGACCTGTCAATTTCTTACATGTGGTTTGGTATGCCCATAGCATGGTAGGTATGCGCAAATCCCAATCGTTTCGCTGCGGGCTACATATTTTGGTCAACGTGGTCTCTAGAATCTTGTCGAATGCTTCTACTGTCCCATTCGCTTTCAGGTGGTATGGCGTACCTTCCTGATGATATACCTGGAATTCCTCAGTGATTGTGCTGATAGTTTCATTTAGGAAGTGCGTTTCGTGGTCACTCATTAGAAATTTTTGGCATCCAAACCGTGTCAGCACATTATCGAACAAAAATTTCGCAGTTGTAGCGGTCGTATAGTCCTTAACTAGTTGTGCTTCTGCCCATCAGGTCAAGTACTTTTTCGTGGTGATGATATAGTGTGCACCCGTCTTTCCTTGAGGTGTGATGGGCCCCACAAAGTCTATCGCCCATTTTTTGAATGGTTGCAACGTCATCTGTGGATTGAGTGGAATCTCATCCCTTCACGACGGTTTCCCAGTTCGTTGACATACATCACAGGCCCAACAGTACGCTTTTGAGCCTTGATGTAGGGTTGGCCACCATAGTCCAGTGTGAAGAATCTTCTGTGCTATCACGCAGCCTTCATAATGTACTCCTACAGCCCCCGATGTGATTTTGTGAGGATCTGTCCTCGTTCAAATTTAGGAACGTATCTTTGTAATATCTTGTCATTTCCCATTTTCTAGATGTGCCCCACAATGACAAGAAAATTCACTGCGCGTACCACCAATTCTTTCTTCTACTAGACTAAATATCCCTATGGCGTGGTCCCTGTGGTTAAGAAATGGATTATATCTTTGAAGTGGCCATCTGCGATATGCACGGCATAGAGCTGTGAATCAGGTAATCCTTCGTCCAAATTTGTTGGCTCTTTGTCGTTCTCAATTAGCAATAGATGATCTGGTCCAGTATTTAAGTGTCCTAGCTTGACAATGACCTTGAAGGTTCTTCAAATAGTAACAACCATCTCTAGATGCACCCCCAAACACAGGCCTGTTCAACAGGTATTTCAACATAGAATGATCAATATACATTTTAAAGTGCCCACCAAGTAGATAGTGGCAGTATCTTTGGAGTGCGTATACCATCGCCAATCCTTCGCGCTCAGTAGTAGAATAATTATTTTCAGATTTGGACAGTCGCTGACTTGTGAATGTGATTAGGTGATCGATGCCTTCCACACCTTCTTGCATGAGTACAATGTCCAATGCAATACATGATGCAACAACATGTACATGAAATTCAATGTCCCATTTGGGAAAGACCAAAATAGGAGCAGGCACCATTTTTTCTTGAGAACCTCCAAACTTTTATTACACTCATCATTCCAACAATATGTAGCATCCTTTTTTAGCAACTATAACATTGGTGCCGTGATTTGTGCATAACTCTTAATAAACTTCCGATAGTAACCAGTGTGCCCCAACGTCGCATGTAGTTGTTTGACACTTCGTGGTGCTTCTAGGTTGAGAATAACAACAACCTTTGTAGGATCCACCATCAGACCTTGTTTGCAGACCACATGGTTGAGCAAATTTCTAAAGGGGATGAACAAGGTGCACTTCATAAGATTCAGTGCAATCTGGTGTTGTCGGCAAGTATCCAGCACTAATCGTAAGCTTTCTATGTGGTATTTAACTAACCCAAATATAGTCCAATCATTGAAGTAGACCTCCAAAAAATTGTGGATGAACTCCTTGAATGCGACCACCATGACGCGGGAAAATATCGCTGGCACATTCTTCAGTCCAAAAGGCATAACAATGTATTGAAAACAACCCCATTCGGTTGCGAAGGTTGTCTTGCTCCTATCTTCTGGCACGATCTTGATCTAATGGTACCCTAAGAAGCCATCTGTGAATGAGTAAGCCTCATGTTTGCCAGTATTTTCCATTACTTCATCTGTAAATGGCATCGAGAATGGATAGTGAACACACACGTCGTTGAGCTTCTTGAGGTCCACGCAGATTCGAATTTCTCCCTTCTATTTTCTCTTGTACTACCATAGGACTTACCCATTCGAACTCCTCCATTTGTTCAATTATTCCTACTGCAAGCATCTTGTCCAACTTTTCTTGGGCATTTTCTTTATACTTCAGATTCAACCAGTAAGGTCGTTGCTTAACTAGCTTCACGTCTAATTTTAGAGTAATCTTCATTATCCCTAAGTCACCAATATCCCTTTTAAATTCGTTATTTTGGTCGGGAACAAATCCTAATACTCACAGAGTAACTCGGTGACCTTATCCACCGTAGCATCGTCCCAATAGTCCCCAAGCATCGTGTACTTCGGCTCTGCATCGGTACCAATGTTTACCTGCTTGGTTTTTAGCAGCACAGTGATGTCAGGGTCCTTAATTGATGGTCCTCGAACGTAGCAACTCCATTTGGTTTCTGAAATATTAATATTTCGGGGCTCATCCTCATCCTCTTCTACCTATACGTTATAACATTCCAGGGCATGGCTTAATTGGGCCGACCATACTGGTTGAAATACTTGTCGTGGTTCCTGTGGTACCTTGAAGATGGTGGCTTTGACAGCTTGCAGTGCATCGTCAACAGTATCCGACCATGGGTCTTCAGATGAGAATGTTAACAAAAATCCCTAACGCAAGACATCCCATTCACCTATACCATGTTGGAGTTCTGTCTCGATGTACCAGTTTCTGGGTATGACATCTAGGGTATGGTAGAATAAGTGTACCCATTCAGGCTGAGGTTCTTCTCGATAGGCCTTGGTCCAGTTTACGAGGTGGGTGTATGGGTCATCACATCCGTCGTCTCTATCGACTCTTCATAGTTTTGGTTCCCGAAAGCATAGTCACATCATCCTCTAGTAGCCGTGCTAATTTTCAAAGTTTCCTTGATGTGTTCCCCACCAACGCGCAGGTGTTGCACACAGCGCCCATTTCAACAAATCAAACCAATGGTGCTACGGTACTGCGCTTTCAAACTTGTGCAAGAATTCATCTATCGTTCTCAGTCCATCATATGTCAGCAGATCTTGGATCTGGGTTGTTGCGCAACACAAAGATTTAGTCATCATATTGCAATTCAGTGTTGTCACTTCTTTCAACTGATTGTGCTAGCGTTCAACTTCTTCATCGAAATCTGAGATGCAAGAACCTGCGTGCTCCCACAAGATTCTTCCTTCTGCAGTCAGATTTACCCAATCTTGATCCCATGTAGTTATCTTGTAGATATAATCCAGCTCATCATCACTTCCATTATCGTGTATAGGTTTGGTGTAGCGTGCACCTTCTGCCGGATCTAGCGGAACTACTACGCGAAGGGAGTTTTTCTCGAATATCATCTTCCTCCTCTTCAAATTGATGAATCCATTCATATCCGTCACCCAGTAAATTTCTAACAATGTGGGATATGGATTGTCGTCATCAACAATTTTTGTCACTTCAAAATTTGTCTGGGTTCTCGCGCCCTTAATATCAATTGTCACTATTATGAAGCCAGCTCAATAAAAGATAGAAAAGATAGATCAACACCTTAGAATTCAGCCTCTTCGAGGGGGAAACCTCCTTTACATTACATAAATGAACAATTCTAGGATGCTACAAATGAAAAGACCTCCTTTCTATATATAGGAGTCTAAGGGGTCATAACATAATCAGAGCCGACATAACAATAATAATGTAAGGGCACAATAATAACAATAGTGGGCTTCTATGGGGCACAATAGTAACAATATGGGCACTACATGGGTACATAAATATAATAAGTGGGTTGTACTAATAACAATAAGGGGTTACACTAGTAGTATAGGGGCCTAACAGTCACTCCTTATAATCTTCCCATGGGCACAATCTTTTGTTGGTCTGCCATCCATAATTGAATAGGGGGCCACTGCAATGCAGACCTACCCATGCATTCCCAGGGCTACTTAGGTAACACATTCGTGTTCGACCCCAGGTCCAGGATAACTTGATCCATTTCGTATTCACCGACCTGTGTTGTCAATCTCATCTCTCTCCCCGTGCACAATGTATGCTTTCCCAATTTCCAGACTACGCGAAGTTCACCTTATCCCGTGCAACGTGTAATCAACTCTTGTAATCCTTTAACTGCTTGATTATCGCGTAACAACTTCAAGTAGGTCTCCATAAAGGTAGTAAGAATGGAAGGATCCCTCCCCAACTCTGGTTGGTCCTTACTACTTGAGGTGGAGGCTTCCATGAAGCTCTTCTTAGCTTCCATAAATGTCTTCTTTGTGTGTTGCAAGTTGAACTTAGGTTCCTTTGTAGGAGCCTTGCGAACCCATGTATCTTCCTCAGGCTGCTTCCCCTTGTGTTCCCCTGTGGTCACGTCACTTCTGAGCACTGTGTTCATGTTATGATCTTCTTCACGTGGCTCAGACTTCATCATTTAGACATTCTAGGTCGGGGTAGGCTAGGGTACCGCTCTCTCCCGCATCTGCGCAATTAGCGTAGGACAATATATCATTTCATGATCAAATTAATAGCAATATGGACGACATATTCTAGTCGGATTCGTATAGTCA
This sequence comes from Pinus taeda, assembly GCA_000404065.3. NCBI lineage: Eukaryota > Viridiplantae > Streptophyta > Pinopsida > Pinales > Pinaceae > Pinus > Pinus taeda. Next base: position 54,449 of record APFE031593923.1, on the reverse strand, counting down.
TGCGCATAGTGCCTAGGTCCTATGCAATTATAGTAGATTAACTGTCCACGTCCCCTTCCTGGTCCCATTCCTCCCCATCCTCGACCTCGGCCCTTTAATCCTGTACATGCCATCCCTATAGCTAGATCAAGGCCTCACATTTCTATTTGCATCCTATATGCCAGAGTTCGATCCATCATTAGCTTGTAGCTATGACAAGTGCGCTCTTCATGCCCTACTGAACTACAGAACTTACATAAAAATTGTTGGGGTGCCTGCATATACTTCTACAGCGAGTGACAGTTGACTTTCATGTGTTTCCCTCCTACCTAACATATTGCGCACCATAATGTTGTTATCACATTTGGACCTACCTATGCTTCTACTCTCAACGACATTGGCCCCCCTCCTGCCAAGTAGTTTGTGAATACTGGACAATGATCCTTGTCGTCACCCTGACCTTTACATTTTATACACCATACTTCTTCATGCACCTCTAGTCGCGGTGCTCTATCTTTTTTTAGATTCTTCATATCCAAACATAGATTCTATACTTGCACATGGATTTGTTGAACTCTGAACCAAACATCTTGTACTGGAGTCTCATGCAACCTCATTGCCATTTCTAACGCTTTTTCTTGGGTTAAAAGCTTCTGCTGTGACAACGTCATCCTCAGGTGCAGTCTTAGATAGGCCACAAACCATGTGCGGTGTTGTGCGTTCATCAACATCATATTAGCCTCGCGAATCATACTCTTCAACCACTAATCTAGATCCTAGAGGGTCTCACTTGGGAGCATCGCAAGATCCAATGATTGATTGCGTCTCAGATTTTGGACGGCTAAATTCCCTGTTTAACGCATTCTGGATCTTTGTTATTCCTGCATTGGGGTGATCATTCGAGTTCTTGATATACCATGTCATCACGTGATCCTGCAACACACTTACCAACATGGCCTTCTTGATGTTATCATCCGTAATCCCATGTGCTTCCCACACTGCTCTTACTACAAACCAAAGCTAATTTCGATCTTCATTTCCTACTCCTCTAAATACAGGTAGCTTGATCGCACTCGCCATGTTAAACTACTGGTTTGGCAGAGGTGGCATGGGTGAAGATGGAGGTGAAGAAGGTGACACGAGTGGTGGCATTAGCGAGGATGATAATTACGGGATTCGTTTCCTTATCAAACTGATCACACTCCTTGGAGAAGCCCAAGCACACTCTTCCTCGCCCGCTCATGGAGGTGAAATTAAAGGACTGTTTCCTAACCCTTCGATACCTTTGTAGACCTTTCTGCTCCGTGTCGTTCCACTCATTAATGTAGTCACATAACCCGTTTTTCACATAACAACATCGTAATCCAGATATTCAGGGATTTAATGTACTTACCTCGCGGCCCCTTGAGGAAACATCTTTCTGCTTCGCTGTAGCTGACAGTCATGTCTATCACAAATTCAGTGATAAAGCCTCCTATTATCCAATCCAGCCAATGGTCTACGGCCTGCACGATCTTATCTTCAGATACCTCTAGCCTGAGCACCAACTCTGGAGTCCACACTATCAATTGATCAAGCTTGCACCTTCCCTAGCTATCTGCTAGTCTCGCAATCCAATCGTACAGCTCTGAGGAGAAGGTCGTGAAGAAGATCTCATGGATTTCTATATATACGTAGTGATCTAGCCACCTCTTTTCAGATATCTGCGGAGTTTTGTTTTCTTGTACCATGAATTTGCAAATATTCTAATCTAACCACTCTTCAATTTCCCTCTTCATAGGGTTCCAGTGTTCTGACATCAGACATCACTTAGGCAGATCCTACTCCCAGCAACAAAACCATTTGTTGGCTTGGTGGGGCTTGACCCAGGTTCAGAAATGTGTTAGCCAAACAAATCATAAAACTACCGTCCCTTTCGATAACATTCCACGGAGCGCGGACTGAGTTCTCACCCGAGGTAGTATGGGAGGGTGTTGGAACCAGGATTCCGCACCCTTGGGATGTCTTGATGAGGTTTGGAGAGTTTGCAAACTGATCTTTCGCACTAGTGCTATTTCGCGCAGCTATCCAACTTTCACGTAGCCCTTGTACCGAGCACAAAGAGGTGCTGTCTAGATCCCTTACCCTTAGTATGTTTTTATTATATATCTAACTTAATTCAATAGTCTTTATCACTCATTCAATATTTGTAACAAGTGCACACAAACATAAACCTTAAAGAGATGCATAAAACCATAACAGAAGAATAAACATGCAAATCTATGAAAAGATGCACAATATTTCAAAAACACTTATCTTTTATTAATCTTCTATTCTAGTACAATCCAATTCCTCCCTGTGTAAAAAACTGTAGGGGTCCGTGCACATAGTTGTAGACTCTACTAGGCCTTTATGCACACAACTGCAGATCCTCTTCTACTATTACTACCCTCGACTCGGACTTATAGACTTAAAGCAAATACCACATTTAGAAACCCATATCACTTCTTAACATCACCCAAAAGCTACCTTCTACACTTAGAGCCTCACTCTTATTTATACAGGCTGACACATTCTAGATTAAATTACAATATTTCTGGACAGACTACCCTTAAACTTGACCCATTACAATTCATGCTCTGCGCACTTTTCGGAGCCTTTATAATAGCAATACCCAAAATCGTTACGCAGGGGATCTGTTGCCCAATAGTTTGCAAATATGGAAGGAGGTACGCTCGATGGTGCATATCATCCCAAAAGTAATTAGGGGTAGTCATGTCTTCCATGATGTACTCGTCAGAATGGAAGATGGGAGGACTAGAGGAAAAAATACTACATGATGCAGCAACAGTACCTGGTGCATCATCCTGAGAAAGAAGGTTCACATACGCATCATATGAAATAGATGACGACGAGCTAGTAGATGGAAGATCTACTGATGTTGGGACCAGTTTTTTGATGACGAAGATTTGAAATAAGCGTGCATGGGAACCTTAGAGAGGTTTTCCTATGAAGATCTTAGGGATGACGATAGATAGAGGATATGGACCATGGAGTCTGTCATCTCGAGATTGGGCGAAGGGATCACGATGGTGGGATCAAAGTCCCCGTGTTATTTTGTACTAGTGTTACCAGAATCCATAGATATAGGAGTAGATGATCCACTACGAGTAGCCTTGAATTCACAAAGCACATGGAGGCAGTCACGAAATTTGTCAAGATGAGGGCAACAATGGGAATAGTGATGATAATGATTGCACAAAGCACAAGGGTGATTCGTGTGCAATGATTTAAGTCTCTTGGCTAAATCAAGTAAGGTAACTTGGACCTTAGGTATGTTAGACTTAGGAAATGTATCATTGACTAATGGTTTGAGACGAGGAAGCTCGGGACAGTTATTGGTGGCATGCCCAAAAACATTACACAAAGCCCATAGAGGTGTCAAATTTGGAGCCTTGGGAGCTCAAGGTGCTTGGGGAGCCTTGTACTTAGGTTCCTTTTTCTTGGCTTTTCCCCCTATATGGATGCTTTCATAATCATAGTGGGTTCCTACCAAGGTTGCAGTGGAACTAGAGAAAATATAAGGTTCGTAGGTAGAGTGCTCGCTCAGGAATGAATGTACCAGACTGGGATCCCAAATTCATATAAAGGGAACTCAATGAAGCCATGACAAGGACAAAAAAAATTTCGAGAGGAGGAAACATGAAAGGCATATGTCCTACAGGGTAATGTCCTAGCAGAACATTTCCTGGATGGTTAATACCTAGAGGAAGAGTTCCTGGTGGGAACAAAGGAGAGGCACCCACAAAAGGAGGAGGTCCTAGATGGGTAGATCTGGATGGCTCGACTAAAGTCGCAGTAGCAGGATGTTGTGGAGTTGACTATTGACTAGAGTTACTAGATGCTTGCAACATGCAAACACTCGATGGATTGGGCTCACAGATGAGAGGTGAAGGACTATAAAAAGCACTCAACAAGATTGTTACCAGGAATAGTGTCCACTCAGATGCTGCTATACCCACTAAGACTGGTAGCTAACTTAGAAACAAAAAAGTAAAGTCTACTTTCATTTTCCTTTATGAAAATAGATAAGAGTGGAACCAAGGAGACCAACCTTAGTCTTGCGCTTGACTTTCTGGTTTGATTCCTCTCCTTCCTGATAGAGCTTCGTCGCTTCTTCTTCGTCTGCCCAGCTTCAAAAGCACCCGTGGAATCACAGCAACATACTACTATCAAAGAACAAAGATCTATATTCATAAATAACACAGGACCAGATGTGTGTTAACCATACAAATGCATATATAAGTAAACATACAAGAATATGGAGGAAAACTTGAATAGCTTAATTAAGATGAAAAGTAGCAAGAGGATTACAACCATATGTTCTGACCCAGCATCATCCTCCAGCTAGAAAGCCCTTCTTCACCTCAAGTAAAGCTTAGATCACCCAAAACTATGAATATACACCAAAAAACCAACAACAAACTCTACAAGATACAAGATTCCAGCACCTGGATCTCTGTGATGAGGGATCCATATATAGATGATTGTAGGGAGGTGAGTCATCTTCTGGGGTCTTGATTAGTGTCCTCTCTCTAATAGTTCCTACTTCCACTTGGAGAATGATGATCTCTTACTCATCCCTGGTTGAAAATAGAGAGGCAAGTTTCAGAGGGGAAGCTTCTGGAAGATTCCATGATCTTCCATCTCGCATTTTTGTCCCTACCATTTGTCCATTCCTGACCATCGCACCCTACAGAGGATAAAATCAGTATGCATCGCACCTTGTACATTGGGAAGGTGATATGCATCGCACCCTCTGCATTGAGCTTTCAGTATGGTCCAGTTTTGACCATTTATGATCAGTGTTCAGTGGAGAACTTCTGGGAGATGATGTAATCACTTGACCTTGTTCCTTTAGGCAGTGAAGCAACACTTTTAGGGACATAGGAGCCCTCAGTTTATGGACATTTATGATTGGGGTTGAAGTGCCCAAAAATGTCTATAATAACAGTTTCCCCCTAAAGCATGAGGTCGTTAATCTTTTTGATGTCGGGTGAAATGCTTTACTATGAGGATTCGAAGCTTTTTCGAGCTGGGAGGCGACCTGTAATAAGATACAATACAATACATTATTTTGACAACATTTTTTTCATGATCTAGCTGAGGTGGGCATTCCCATGCTCGGCTTTTATAAATTCATTTTCATGTACATAGAACAGAAAACCGTCTGTGTGACAGACTGATGATTTGGACTCATCATCCTTTGATTTGGATGATCATCTGTTTGGCAATGATGTACACTTGATGTCTTTATATTCCTGAATATATCACAACCCGGATGGATGAAACTAGACTCGGGGTCTTCAAAACTCATTCAATCCTCACTTGGAGTACAAGTCAATCCATGTGAAAAATGTTCTGGAGTCGAACATGGAAAGACATCACCTGATTACCAGCCAACGATGTAAGTTGTTAACAGGCGCGAGAGGAATCACCAATAACAAAAATGACCCTCAAGGTACTACAGTACAATTCACGTAGTGTGAAAAAGGACTTGGCATTGAACACCACGTAAAATCTCTCGGTCGAAGGCCATTGATGTAAACCTATCGCCAAAAGTGAGAAACTTGCCATTGAGGCATGCAAGCTTCAAAGTACTGAAAGGGTTGTTCCTAAGTCAACTTCTTGGATAATGAGCTGATGTTGACAAGAAGTGACCCGTTGCGAGAGGGCCTTAATGAATCCCACATCAATGACACGGAACGGAGCAAATGATTTTGGAGGTGAAAGCAATCTAACGATATAGGGTTCAGGGTGGCGGTCATGAAGGAATGGAGCATGAATGTATTGCAATGGGTGAGACACAGGCGAATTCTCTGAATGACTTCTCTTGAACATATCGGTGACACTGACGATGGATTGGTAGCATTAACCCCAAAGATGGATGGTGTTACAGACCAATGGTGATGACCAATGAACAAAACAACCCAACCCGGCTTGGAGGAGGAAGGAAAGTGTCATGTTCAAGAGCGACTTGCTACTAATAAATTTTTTTCAAGTTTTCTTCCCAATTTTCCCCAGTCATTGCTGACTAGTACCTCTTTGTTTTTGTCAAGCTTGAGGAGGATAACATATGCTTGTTCTATAATTTGCCCTTCGGGCGAACCTGTCGCTATATTTTAGTGAGTCTAACAACAATGAAACTCGTTCTCATCCATTTGGACGAGTTTGTCGCTATTCGGTTTTAACGAGTTTAACAACAAAGATAACTTGGTCCTTTTCAATTTTAGAGAGTCTAAAAGGGACGAAAAGGAGACTCCAAAGATTTTTTTTCATCATGTAATCCCTTAAGTCCGAAAAAGCGTAAAATAATACGAAAGGGATGAATTTTCGATAGTTTTAACAAGCTGAACAAAACAAGCGCTCGATCTTTTTGTGTAATAATCCCTCAGGTCCAAAAATATTAAAATCTAGAGGAGGGATAGCACTTTCGATGACTTTAACGAGCCGGAGAGGCTAATCACTTCGGAAATCTTTTCATATTTTATGAGTCAGTTGAAAAGAGCTTAAAGGAGACTCGTTTTTGAGGAACGAGTGATGATTTTGGGTAGCAGTTGATTCTAGGTAAGGTTTGGAATTTTCCAATCACAACAGTGTCACAAGGATGGCCAGTAGAATCACTGTTTGCAAATGTTCCTCGAAAGGGTAAACAATCAAATGGAGGTGAATGATCAGCTAACAACAGAGTGGAGGTGATGGCGAGAATACGACCAAGGCTCAAAAGCTGGCGATAAGGCATTCACAATGGTTATTTACCGGTTCATTTTTTAATGAGCTTAAACTCTGGGGGAAACATTTGCTCATGACATGTTTATTTTTTAACGAGCTTGAACTATGCGCTAAAACTGCTCGTGGGGGGTTTATTTTTTAACGAGCTTGAACCCTGCGGTAACACTGCTTGCTATCGTATAATAAGGATGTCTCATTCAAGATGCCATTTTGAAGGGGCTTGCACCTTTTGAAGCTTCGCCCCAGATCCTTTCTTTATGCAAGCTAGGAAATGACCAGCCTTACGGGCTTAAAGGGTTAGAGGTCCTACAAATTTAAAAAATAAATAGTTGCTCTTCGCTTGCATGCGGAAACGTTTGCATGCTCCCAGGTATAGCGAAAAATTCCTAGGTTACCATGAAAGTTCCCCACGTAGCAGACAGAATGCTTCCTTGGCGATGTCTACCAAAATAGACAAAGGGGAGTGGCGTAGAGTTACTCCACTCACATAACTTTAATGAAGGTATATTATTCCAGCCTAATTCCATTTTCCCGTGAGGACGGGTGTGTCAGACTAGTCATATATCCCCCGTGGAAACCCACTCTATACCCAAGGTTTTCCTGCTGAAACAGACTAGGGTGCATGCCCCTGGGTTTCAGTCACATCCTCCTGAATCACTCGTGCTCATCAGGTGGACGGACTGGAGATCGATGAGACATTCCTTGCGTGAAAAGACCATT